>BGPR01015283.1:20093-37056 GCA_013235015.1 Araneus ventricosus
GTTTTTTTTTTTTTTTAAACTTATTGTACCCTGTCGGTTCCTTGGTGTGGGATTCTCTCGGCGCCCTATGGCAGCTATTGGTCCATTGGCCTCGACAATAGATGACTGTTCCAATTCCCGAGTCTCTCCGCAGTTCTGGAAACCTGTTGCCACGTTGTCAATGCCCTAACGTTGTTTAGATTTTTTTGGGGGGATGGGGCTATGCATTCTACTTTTTGACCTTGTTTTTATTTTTAGACCACAAAATTTCATTCCTTTTCCTCTCCCATTGGCCGTTTTTATCCTGTATAGGACATAAAGTAATTTTTAACTTGCGCAGTTTTACTCAAAAAAACATTCTGTAACTGATAATTTGATATTCCCTTATACGCGGGACGTGCATTACCGTTGACTAACGGAATTTATTCCTCTCTATCTCAGAAGTAATTTTTATTATTATTATTAATTTATGTATTTTTAATTTTATGTTTGGTACAGTTTCTATCTGTGTTTTGTGTGTCGTTTGATGTGTAATATTGTTTGTGTATGTTTTGTTTTTATATTATGGGGTTTCAAAATATTTGACCTTTTTATATATCTGATTTTTTACTGCTTTTTCTGTGTTTATTTTTTTTTTGTTTGTTTCTTTTTCAATACTTTTCTATTTTTATATATTTTTACTGTTCCTTGTTTGCCCGAGCAGTAATTCAAGCTATTTTCTCCCCACCGAGGTGGGTCGAACCATGTTTACACTCCCAGCTCTCTTGTATTTAAAATTACTGCCCCTGTTCGGGCAATGCCTGTATCATTTTTTTTTATTGTACCCAATAAATCCCGTCCTCCACATGCTGGTGGAGGTCTCCCCACTGGTCCTCTACCGGCCTTACACCCTTTTTGGGTAGGCCGGGCCAGTGTGGGTATTTTTACGCCACACCAACGGGAGGACGTTTGGCCACTACGTATGATTTAACGTGCAACAGGCCCCATACACGGCGAATCTTCAGTGGAATCGGGTCTCGAACCTGGAACCCTCCGGCCCCAAAGCAGAGACCTTACCACTAGGCCACCGCGGCCTCCGGGTTTTAATTCAAAGAAATTTGTCAAATATTTACAAAGTAATTGCAAAATCGGACAATAAAAGAATTTTTCTTGTTCCTTGATAAAGATGTAATTTTTTTAATGTTGTGAAAACTTGCTGAATTTAATAACTTTTTTTCATTTTTCATTTTCTTATGTAATTGAAAAAATAAACAAATGGTTTGTAATATTAATTTAAAAGATTTATTCATGTTAAAATAATTGGCATGGAAAAAAGTTTATTACTTTTCCTCTGTCTAGAAAACTGGTAAAATTACATCAATATACTGAAAAAAAGACTGCAATTTATGTTCTATAAATGTATAATATTATTATAAATGTATATTTTGTAAAAGATAAATGGTTAAACCCCCCCCCCCCTTAACAATGGACTTATGAAAGCAAGAAAGATGCATTATAATGCATCTTATAAGAGCAGAACCCCACCTCTCGCCATTGATGTCTTTTGAAAAGATGCGATCAACTTTCCCACTTAAAATTTGTGGATACTTTTCAAAATAATCCAACATAATTTCGAATGGGAAGCAAATGTACGCTTCGCCATAGTACCTTTGGCGATTAAAAACTCGAACCGAATCTGAAACCATGACTATCGCTTGATTTGCTGCGCGCGCAGAAGAAATACGTCACTTCCTAGAGCAAAGTGCGATGTTCAAAACGACCGAGGTACGAGAATCAGACCCCTTCTTTCGGTCGAGAAAAAGCCATTAACGTCCCGCGGTCGAAAGGCGAAACGCTCCCAACCAGGGGTGGCGCCAGAGGGGGGACCAGGGCCCCCTGTCGGGGAAAAAATTTTGTTTCCCTTCGGGAAAAATTTTTGTACGGGGTATTCAACTGCAATTGATAAATAATAATATGGCGAAAATTTGAGACCAATTTCAACACACTCGGCCCCCCGGACAGCAGGGCGGGCCCCCTTGGTCGGACAAATTGCCCCCCCCCGTCGGGCAAACTCTAGCGCCATTCCTGCTCCCAACCCAACCGGGGTACGAGAATAGACCCGTAAGAATCGGTCATGAATTTTCGCTAAAAATGCTGTTCTAGGGCGACAGTGATGAAAATGTTTATCTGTCAAACTCAGCTATCGAATGGACGAGTTTTCTGCTTTTTTGTTTACATTTAAGTGCTGGGACTACGTAATTCCGGTGTAATAGTAACGGGCCTATTCTGGCACCCCCGGTTGGGTTGGGAGACTTCCCTTTGCTAACGTGCGGGAAAAGTGACGTCTCCTAACCCAACCGGGGGTTCCAGAATAGACCTCTTAGTCAATGGAATCTTCAAAGCGGATAAAGTCAAGGTTTCTAATGTAAGTAAACAAACCAGAAAACTCGTCCATTGGTTAATGCAATTCACAACTACTCCATCATACTGTGTCAAGGATTGTTTGAAGTCCCAGCTTCTGCATTTAGCATTTACTAAAACAAATTTTCGTCATTTATTTCACCTACAAAGTGTGTGGACGAGTTTTCTGTTTTTTTCATTTACATTAAAATGCCTTATCTACGTAATTCCGGCGTAACGCTACGGAATCTTCAAAATGGAAGTCCAAAAGTAATGCAAATAAAGTCAGGGTTTTTCATATATGTAAACAAGACATAAAACTCGTCCATAAAGCACTGTTCCAAAAGCACACCTAATATTTTAAAATTAATTTCAACGAATTTTATTATAAAGGCAATTGAGGCGAGAATTTAATAAAATGTTTCGATTGTTAATATTCAAAACATCTTTTTCTTTATTAAATCCACGAAGTTGTCAGTATGCTTCATGTTTTTGCATGTACCGAATGTGCGCGCACTGCCGCTGCTCCAGGGCCGTCTTGGCAAATTTGAGCGCGATGGGCCAGAGTAATTTTGCGCCCCATCAGAACCGCATTTAGGAACAGAGGTGTAGTGGAGGTCGAACGCCTTTCGGGCACTCTTTTTTAAAAGAGAAATAAATAGGAAAAAATTGTGAAAACGTACTTAAAACAGCAAGATTTTTTCACCCAGATTAGAGCGTTTCGACACTGCTTTTAAGGCGTCCCGGCACTATACTCATTTTGCGACTACACCAATAACTTGGAACCTGTGACCCAACGAAAATATAAACCAAATACAATAATTGAGAAGTAACCTGTTTTATGATTAACGCTTTAAAATTTTGCAAACCAGCGTCTTTTCAAAACAATATTTTACAAGTAAGCTTCAGTATTGTAGGTAATTTCTATTACACGCATGATTTAGGATTTTCTCACTGATTAATTTTTTAAATTATACATGTTTATGTAACATTACAAAATCGATGACTGCCTAGTTATAACTCCTAATCATATATTTACTTTTAACATATTAAAGATGTTATTTAAATGCATTTTTTGGTTCAAAATTAAAATAAAATCAGTATTGTAAATTGTTAGGCGTCTTTGGATAAACTGCGCCAAATTAGCCCATTGGATAAGATAGTCCCGCGACGCTCAACCGCTATAGGGAACACTCCAGCTGACTTTAACAAAATACAAAAATTAAACATATTTTGTATTAAATTTCAGGTTCATTCAATTAAAGGCATTAATTTTAGAAAAATTAATAGTTGAAAGCTAATTGCCAAAAAGAAACCTTAACTTTACAATTACGTTGTAAAATTAAAAAAACCTCATTAATTATAAACTTATTCTGTACGTACTATATTTCGTATATGCTTGAGAAGACAATTCCGTAGAGTTTACTTTGTGAGCAGTTTTCCCGAAGACAAATCTAAGCAAATCTAACTGCTTTCGAAAGAGTTTGAGGTAAAACGAAAAGCAATCTGAAATTTTTGTATTATCTGTATACGTATTCTTCAAGCAATTCTCCATTGCAGCTGTTCAGTAGTCGCTAATCTAACTAAACCCATTTCATTTAAAAAAAAATATGGCTTGCGATTCTGTTATCAACTTTTTCAGATACCGCAAGCATATTATCTTACAATGGATTTCTCACTAATGTGGAGCTTACGGAAATGTGGTACAAATGCCTTTACAAACCAGGCGAGATTGTTCTGCTCTCGACTTTCTCAATACGAGTTCTGTTTTATACCAGTTATAATTGATAAAATATAGTAAAATTTAAATATTAATTGAAATTTAAATTAAAAAAACTATTTTTTTCATTAAATAAATAGGCGCATATGCAACTACTTGTAATGAAACGTAAAGACAAATAGAAAAACAAATTTGAGTTAAAAAGAAAAATAAGTAAAAGAAACAAAAGTGAACAATAATGATAATACACCTTTTTGCGCGCTCAACGCAGTAGCATTAAGTGATTACATCAACAAAAGTTTCCTAAATGACAACAAAAAATTATATTAAATAACAAAAAATCTCTAATAATTGAAATACTTAACAAAAATTTGGAAGTAAAAAATAATTAAAATGGAAAGGAACTAGAATGGCGAACTCATCGGAGACCACACGCCCTTTTTATTTCTAAAATGGTCAAATTCTGTAGAAAGGAACGACAAAAGTCAAAATTTATTCCTTTCTGTGGCCTGAATCTGTCCAGCAACCAAATAAAGGAAAACAGAAAAATTAACAAATTCCCTTAAAACAAGATCAATAGAGAGAAATGTAAATATTTACCCTCTTTCAAAACCAGAGCCAAAAAGAAAGTGACGCTATCAGATGAACAACGAAATCAACAATCTAGAAGCAAGCCTCTAACTCCATCTATGTAGAGAAATTCGAACTATTAACCAGGAGAAAAAGCTTTTTTTCATTAAGTTATTACCTTTTAGGAGATTAAAAGAGTACGTTATTTTAAGTTATTTAAATTATTCAAGGATTTAACAAAAGTAGTGGTTATTACAAATGTTTAAATCCTATTAATTTGAGGAAAAATAGAATTTTTATAACTTTGAATTGAAGACATGTTTGAAAATTTCAAAGTGTAATAGCCTTGAAATTAAATTCTTTTATCGTAGATTCCAATAGAGACATCTGAATTCAAAATTTCAATTTCCAGATCCAAAAAAATTACATTTGTTCAATTCATTATTAGTTTTGTTTAATTTAAGTTCTGGATAGCAGCTATAAGTGAAGTTATAATTAAACACTAAAAGGTCATCAATGAAACGAAAACCAAAAATAAGTTCATTTTTAATTAAATCTCTGAAATGAGTGAAGAAATATATTGGCCAGTGCACTAGGAAAACAACCCATAGGAATTCCTAAAACCCTACCTATTCGCGGTCAGCCACGCCAATAAAACACGTTTACTCTTAGTTGGGATCCCCGGCCCTCATCCACCGGCGTTTCTCGGTTCGTTTACCCATTGAGATCACGACTCAACTCATTCAAAAAACAATCCCCGACCCTCGGGGATTGTTTAACGCCTTCCACCCGCGAGTGCGAACCGGGAATTCCAATACTACACGAAGATGATATTTTTTATGTTATAAGATTGAGGTTTACGAGCTGAAAATGCGATATTTCTACGGAAATGGTCTTCAACATTCAAAAATCGTTAGAGCAATAAGAAAATTAGAAAGCTTTAGTTATGTTCAAGGCGATTTCAAGGGAAGAAATTTTACTGGGTTGCACTATTGTGTTGCCTCTGGAAGTTCTCGTTTTGAAAACAATTTTCCATACTCTTTTCAATAAAAATTATTAGTACTATGCAACTACTCAAAGTTATATCAGTTCAAAGAAGCAAGTTAATTAACGCGCATGCTGCATATCATTAACACAGGTCTGGAAATGTGCAGATGTATCTCCGATCTTTTTAAATTGTACCTAAAGACTCAACACTAGAGGTATCAAAAATTACGTCAACATTACTATAAAATTTAAAATAGAGGCACTTCAGTTGGCAAAACCTTGAGTAATAAATTTGGTTTTATGGCACAAGAACAATACTTAACAATACTGCGCTAAACGTTCATGAATAAATCTCACAATAAAAATTTAGATATTCATTACAACTGCTGAACTTGAATCATGTTAATCAGTTGATCTCTAAAATATATACATGTCCGAGTGAGATTCATTTCCTAAAATGCCAGATTTTTACCGTTTGCGCTGTAAAATGAGCTGGTTGAGTATTAAAATTTTCGTAACACATTTGTTTGAAAAGCTTCCAAAAAGATGGGAAAAGACTTTCCAAATATAGTTCCCCTGTTGGTCTTTCAAAGAGTCAAAATTGAAACTTCCTATCGTAGTTTAGCAATTGAACTTCAAATATGCGTCAAGAACTAGAATGGAGATTTTAAAAATTGCTTCCCAAATTTTAAATAACTGACGATTGATTCACCCAAACGACAGTTTTAAATACCAAAATGTTCATGTCTGATAAATTGCGAGATTTGCCGACATTTGTATTTCGGCACCTTAAATTTCTTCGATAAGAGGTTGAATTCTAGTTTCCACCTGTATTCATACATTAAGCCAGTATTCAAGACGCAATGAAAACGGTCCCATCAAGACTTTAAATACATATTTTCTGAAAATTTGTAAAAAACAAGAACTCCATATTATCAAGAATTCAGTTTATTTGCGTAATTAAGAAAATACATCAATGTCAAGAATAAAGCATACTATACACAAGCTTCACAAAAAATCCAATCTTAAAATTTGCCGGTTGTACTCGGCTTACAAGAACATGTCCTCTCGACAAATCGGACTAAGTTGTCCGGTTGTTACATAAATCTTTCATACAAGAGGTTAGTTATGCTAGGTCATCAGGTTTTTAAAATGTAGAAAACACCTGAAAACTCAGTAGATGGAACAGGACAATATATACTATAGCTTAAAAATAAACGAGAACATAGCTTAATATTTCTTGCCATTTTCAAAGCAGATCTAGTTAAGAACGCGACATTTATTAGCTAAAAACACCAACTGTCAAGGAGGTATTACACAGCAAGCGCTTTTTTCGATTCACATTTGAATAGATATTTAAAAGACTACAATAGCCAGGGCCTGACTAATAAGGTGCGGAGCCGCAATTGGAAACGATTTTGATCAGCCTCTTTTCCCAGTCCGTCCTCCAGAGTCTTGGGTCAGAATATAAAAGAAAGTTTGCTATAGATAGTCTCTGTGCAAAGATGGGAAATAAAAACGGGCGCTTAGAACGAGTTAATCTCCCAGTGGAGCGGGCCCCAGTTGGAAGAAATTGGTCCAATCGGCTGAAACCTTGCCCTGGTAATAACAATAGCGCTAGAAGCATACAAGAATGTAGTACACAATATTTAAACAAAAATTTTAATTTTCACATTAATCTCTAACAATTTATACACGAGCCGATTTATAGAAACTAAGGAGTCATTTTTGTAGTTCTTATAAGATAACATTAAAGTTTCTTACTTGAACATTCTCCTTACATCGACACATTGTTCATAATTTGTGTGAATGAAAGTGAGTATCAAAGCAAGACGAGCGCTTTTAAACTGATTTGCATCGCCTTGCTTTCTCCATATAAAATTAAATAATTCAAAGAAAGTTCGTATTCTTTAACATCAAATATGTATCGAGTTTTTATGAAGCAATTTTAATCAAGCTGTTAAACTAGTTTCTGTATTCCTTACAGAGATGAACAATGCTTTATTTAAAACTAATTTATCCTTCTACTGCACTACAGTTGCACTTTGAAAGGAAATGGTTGACAATTTCGTCAAGTTAAAACTTTAAATTACCACTCGAGAAAAATGTTAGATAAATTCCAATGTCAGCTGACGACATTAGAAATTTCTTGTACAAACTAATCAAGCACACACGCATGTAAACAAGTAAAGTTACTAATTAAGCGATAGAATTTTTTTAAAAAAGATTCTTTAGATGTACCCTAAGTTTAGAACAAAAAAGAAAGGTTCCGAAAAGCTAAATTAGTAAAGGCTGGACGATGCATTTGTAAATAAAAATTTAATCTTTACCTGCTTCGTTTTTGTTCCGAAGCAGGAAAAATTCAATCAAGGGGAGGAGAAGCAAGACATTAATGACAGTAATTAGAATCGTTGCCAATTAGCTGTATAAGATTAAATTCCTTACCGCCATAAATCTTAAACATCAAAACAAGGATTCGACTTCATTGGTTAAACAGGCTTCTCTGTTTAATTTGGAATTCGAGGATTTAGTCCAAGTCTGTTAATTTTTGAAAAGCTATTAAAGTTTTATAATCTCGATTTGGAAGGGTACCATTTTTGTAATGCAAATGTGGCTTTCAGTATGCTGTTGGAGAGTTTTGGTATTCTATTTTAACAGTTACTCGAGATTTATTTCGTCGCCAAAGGAGAGTACTCAGTCAATCTTAATTAAAAACGTAACGAAAGCTTCCACCTTTATAAAAATTAACGCTACCGTTTTTTGCGGGCTTGCAACTGTAGGCAATGCAGCGACATCGGTGTGTGGAGAGAAAATGGGATCGGAGGAGAGCGATCTTGGGAGAGAAAAGTACCAACTACGGAAAATTCCATCAAGGATTTGTCCCCCCCCCAAAAAAAAATGTCATAGAATACTTAGTTTTGCAAGTTGGATTCCTAACTTGACGCAATTTAAACAATTTGAAGTTAATCACTAATGGTGACAGTGCAAGAATGTAGAGGTGCATAGGTCAATTCTCGTATTTAGAAGCTATCGTTAAGGCAGTTCATTTGCTTTAGTTAAGAACTTAAAAATTTCCAATTTAAGGGAACAGATTATGTTTACGTTACCGATTATTTATGATTTCTTTTAACGAAATCCGTTCGCACTCGGAAAGTTTCATAGGTTCGATATGAAGAGACTTACCCGGCAGCGCGACAATTGCTTCTAGAATGCCCCAACTATAGACACCAGCAAAACCGATGGAATTTAACGAGTTCTTAAATTACTGTCAAGTAATAATCCGTTCGAGTTAAATATACAACTCCATTAGACATTTAAAAAGTTTTTGGAAGTTATTCGTCGCATTTACTCCATAGAAGTTGCGTATTTCCGAATTGACGCTTACCTATTCAGGGTTTCAAAATTCCAAGGCATTTCGACTTCGATGGTGATCAAGCATCGAGTTCAGAAATGTCTTCAGGAATTTAGAAGACTGTCAGTAAACTGGCTAGCACAGACTGACAATCTTTCTTCACAAGTTCAGAATAATCCTACTAAAACGCTTGTTAAAATTTAAAAATCAAAATGCTATTCTAATTCCTAGAGAAGGATCTAAAGAAAACTAAATTAGTGTTCGAATTTGCTTGCAATTACTGAATGTAAACTTAAATATTCACAAGACTAAATTGCTAATTTGATTGCTAAATAACCGACCGCCAACACTACGTGATTTTTGCATTTATCGAAAACTCAAAATCCGATGCATATTGTAATTCCATTAGTTTTGCTTGGTGCATAGGAGATTATAAAAGCCTATAAGTGCCGTTCCTTGGCGTTTAATTTAAATCTATTGTCACTGAAAACGCAAGTCAACACGTATTCAATAAGTTAACTATAGTGCGCCAGTAACATACTTCAAACTAAACAAAACCTTCCACTAATTTGGGGAATCTAGCTTTAGTGGTAAAATTGCGAAGTTTCTTCACGCATGATTTATGGAGTAGGAAACCCTGGTTATTACGAAACTAGTCATACTGACAGAATTGCTTGCCAATTGTACGGCACAAGAATTGGAAGCTGCAAAACTGTACGAAAATTTACACGAAAAGTCAAAAAGGCGTTTTAGAAGTTTCAACGTGTAAGTGTAAACCAGACGAGTCCCGTCATTGTTGGCATCTAAGCAGACCTAATAGGAAGCACTTCGGAAACATTACCGAGAACGTTTTGTACGACAAATACAAAAATAATGAATTGGTCGGGTCGCTAATGGGAGAAGGCATCTAAACACGAGTTGTTCCAACTTGTCGAAAGAAACATTATCGAACTTGAAATATTAAGTACGGTTTATTTTCCAATTTTCGGTTTTAAAATTGGAAGAAAACAAACGTTTAAGATTTAAAATTCTAGAGCGACTGAAACGTATAAATCGTCTACATATTTTCTATGAAACGTCTCGGTCGTGATGTTGGCCAGGCACCATGATCAAAACGCTTCGATAGACCGAAGCAGAAGGTGGCCCGTCAGCATGCCGGCGAAGCTGCGGACCGCTTTCAGCTCAAGGGGAAGCGATTAACGTTGCAGAATTTAATTTATTGACGTTCGGGTGAGCTTAAGAATATAATCATACACTGAAGCTTAAAAGTCCAGATTTTAACAACTTGTTTAAACTCTTGATGTTTGCGATTAATCCAAGACTAAATTTCGTCGATCAATTTAGTTCAAGAAAATAACGACGACTTGTCTGGTTTACACATTTTAGCTCGACCTTTGGAAATAAAACTGGTTTTAGCTGAAATCGCTTTAAATTTTATTCGTGCACAATTACTATAAAAGTCACGATTGAATACTTTGCGAAGCCAAAGACTTTAAAGGTTCACGCGTTATAGGAGTCAAAACGTAGAAATGAATCTACCTTTAGTTTGAGGCACTATAGATACAGGAGGAAATTCCTTCATTAAAATTAGGAAACTCAACATATTTCTACAAATAACGAAAAACTTCACCCGAAACTAGATAAAAGGCGTTACGGTAAAACAAACTGCATTGATAGTGGGATGGGTAATCGGTAAAAAAGTCGCTGCTTTAATTACTAAAATTGCTAACTAATTGGCATAATGCAAGTTTTCTAGGTCTAACATTAATTTCGAAAACTTGACATCTCTCTTTAACGCACCTTGGTACCACTGCTTGACAAAAGGCAGGCCTAATCTGTATCCTAGTACTTTTCTAGATTTAAAGCACGATACTTTATAGCAAGACCCGACTAATGGAAGGATTGGAGTCGTGGGTTTGAGGATCCGCATGGGAGAAAATTCGGGAATTTCCATTTTTCAATTCAAATTAGTTTATCAATTACTCGAACTTTAATTTTTTTTAAGAGTTATGAATTTGATAGTATTTAAGTTAAGTTATTTTTAAGTTAGTGTTTAAGTTATTTTTATCGAAGTGCTACTGCAGATTTTAGGTTGAGACTTTTACAATTAAAAGAAATTAATAAGTATCAAAATTGTGCCATTGCGTAACAGAGTAGGGTAAAGGCAACAGGTTAACGTAAACACTGGAGTATTTAAGGATTCCAAAATTTCAAAATGGTATAAACCATTAAAATTTGCAGCTTAGATTCGACTAGTATGAAGATGCTCGAATTTTAAGAATCATGAAGTAAAAATAAGTCTTCAAATCAAGTTGCCAGACACGATAATTTGAATTTTAGATAGAGTTTCTTGTAAATTGTCTTTTTAGTAGTCAAATTTCATTCAACGATATTTACAAGGGATTTAGTTTAAACGAAGGGTTAAATCGATCCCGTCAAATATACACCGTCCAGCCTTGCGACATACTAGATTTAAATATAACCAGAATAAAGAGTATTACAATTAAGAAAAATAACTGCTCTTTCGAGTCGAAAAGCACTTTAAATAATTTGAGGCATTCCTTGCTAGCACAGTACATAATACAATCTTGAAAATCTAGTCTTTGTAGTAGAATGGATAACAGACAACTTTGTTCATAGAATGACCTATAATCCTTTAAGACTCATGGATTACATCAGTCAATGCAAGCGATACAAAACAGTCAATATTTGAAATGCAGAGATTTACAGACATATCCAAGCATAAAATTAAAATGATTTAAAGCTTAAACAATTGCAAGGGAACTTCAGAAATCAATGAAGGTTTAAATATATTGAAAGTTTAAAAATTAAATATAATACAAGCAAGTTAAAAGCTTAGCCTATGGACATCAATTTGCAAGACATCGGTATACAAGTACGAAATGCAACTTAGGAGGCAAATTATTCTGCATGATGAAATTTAGTTTTCTGAATTGCAATGCAGTTAATTAGAAGAGAATAATGTACAACTATGTTTAAATTCACTTAACTAAAATGAAGCTAGCTTACGCATTTTAAAACTCAGATTCACTTAGTTTTATAGAGATTCTGAAACTCAAATCAACCAGACTTAATTTTTTCATTAATACATTCAAATGAAACGGACGACTGCAAGAACTTCGTTCAAAAAGGTTTCACGACTCCGATGCTTATTCACGACTAATGAAGTTCCTAGTTTGAAGAGCTCAATCTCTCGAAAGGATAATCTCGTTACTTAATTTTTCTTTAAGCATTTAGATTTCAATTAAAACGACTTTAATGAAGATTTACCAAGATTACAAGACAGACGTAGTTACATAAATAGCTAGCGTTCTCAATTCCCTCTGGAATTGCAACGATGCTCAACTTTAGCTCGGCTTCGAATTATCAAACTGCCACTCGGTAAATTTAGAGTCAAGGTTCTTACAAGCGATTGTCTAACACGAATTTGAATATTTTAGACATAGCAAAATTAAGATGCTCCCGATTTAAAATCTTTCCACTAAAGAGACGAGCTAAATAAACTAAAGCACAGGGGACTAGAGGGCAATTCAAAAATTTAAGGACCTAAACAAAGAACAGTTTCATTCTTAAGTCTCCTCAAACCATCTGGACTAGCTTACTAAAAAGACGGAATCGTACTAAATTTATTTTAATTATGCAAGTCTTTAATAAAAAATTTAAGATGCTTGGAAGTGTACAAGTCTTAAGCAAGTTTTGTCAGTCATTACTACCTATAGATTAAGTTTCAATATTATTAGTCTCCTAGCTAGAAGTAAAGTTTCTACATGTAGCAATAGATCGTGGATGAAATTTTAAGTCTTGCGCAAGAGTTGTCTACTAACGCAATATAAAACCGTACCTCACCGTTTCACTACCATTTAGTATAGTGTAGTTAAAAATTTGCACCGATACATTTCCGAAGGAATAGACCGACGTATAAAACTTTAGATAATCACTTGAAGTACTTTAGTTGCAGTCTTCGACAGTCGCTACCAATGCTTGAAGTACAAATTACACTACAATCATTTGTCGACTTCCCGCAATCACGATATTTAGTATACCAAGTACCTGTTAAGGCAATTTTTCTAAACTCATAAACTCGTCCATCGAATTCTCGATTCCCCTAAACAGCTACCTCGATTCCCCTAAACAGCTACCACCCTGTTAACACGTTAAATACCGGTTCCCTGGGGACCGACACTTTCCGTTTAGGTCGTCGGTCCCAAACAACCTAAACGGAAAGTCAACAGGGACCAGCATTTTCTTCACGTGTTAACCTCCCATATTTTGATCTCTATTCCTAAAGAACTAATAAACACAATTTGCACTTTTCACATTGGCATCTGCAACTGTCGATAACCACTAAAGATTTGTACTTGCCGAAATGCAACGTTCAATATTTCACGTATACCTTACGTTTCACTAAATGATAAAAGAATTTCAGCTCACAAGTTCTTATAGTTTCATTTTAAATACCGCTAATTTACCAAGTTGAAGCCAGAAGTTCGGCAGGAAATCAATGGTCCGAAGATGTCACGAATTTAGTTAAATTTATTCTTTGAAGAAACTGGTCGCGGATTATCTTTGCACACCAACAACTTCATAAACAAACTAGTTCTCGATCGAGATGGTTTGA
Organism: Araneus ventricosus; assembly: GCA_013235015.1. Taxonomy (NCBI): domain Eukaryota; kingdom Metazoa; phylum Arthropoda; class Arachnida; order Araneae; family Araneidae; genus Araneus; species Araneus ventricosus. The sequence goes on from BGPR01015283.1 coordinate 33,720, forward strand.
GAAGACATTGATCTATTCTTTAAGACAGCAGGCAATTAAGATAAAATACGGGAACCTTCATTCTGGGGGTGAAGTTGATTGAAGAATTAGAGCGAAATGGAGGAGGGGAGCAACTTAGCTTTAAGAAATCGTAAAGATTACTTCTCACTTAGTGAATAGAGATGGGGTTCGCGATTGATAAGTTGCAGATTGAAAGAATCCATCAAATGATACACTGCGGTTTGTACCGATTTTTAAAGAAAGGTTGCGAAACCTTTCATCAAGACGTTAAGGTCTTTGTTTAAGCAATTCAGCAAGATTCGGCTAAAGGATATATCAATCGAGTCTCGATTCAAGATAGTGGGTACTGGGCATTTTCATCTAAAATAAGGATTTTGGCATGCCGAATTAGGATTTAGCTGGATACTGAAACCGACCTACGCGGCTCTTCATGAAGGCATGCGGCAATGCGAATTTCAGCGCATACCTTTGTTTTAGGTCAAGGTGTCAGCTTTGGTATTTTTTTTTTTATAACGACAAACTTCAGGGAGGCCGACTGAAATTCAAGTTTGATTTTTGGGAATATTAGAAACAATCTGGAAGTTTCAGATATTCCTGAACTCGTTCGAGAGATTGAGCCGTTAAGAAATTTGAAGGGAGGAGCGAGGCGCAACTAATTGCGACAATTACTCGTCAGATGGCGCTTTCGTTGGAACGCGACATTCATTAACTAGCATGCCTATCGGCAGTTATCCAATTTCAGCACATCGATCGCACTCGAGTGAGCCAACTTGACAAAATTTAATTCGTAGTACACCGTGCGCCCGCCCAAAAGGAATTCATTCGAGAGTTCAAGTACATGAGATGCGCATCCGCATCAAAGGATGAAATTAACCGACTTTGTCCTGGAGTCGAGCACGCGGCTTGGCCATACACTAGCCTCGAACTAGTGTATAGCTTCCAATGGCGTCGCCCATTTCATTTGAAAATAAGCGTTAGAGGATTAAAATTACTTTAAAATTAGATTTTAACGTTTCAGTTTTTAATTCACGATAGATATTCATTGAAGTTCCCCTACATAACGGTGCAAAACATGGAATCGTTTCAATTAAATGTAGTTTATTGAATTTTACGGATAAAATATACTTCTCTTCCATAAGTAAAACTTCAGTAGCACTTGAAACTTAACCATATGAAGTCTAGTTAGTTCGTTCCACATCAGTAACAATTCTCATTTCAAATAAACCGTTGCAATAGATGCCACAATACAACTCGGGATCATCCATGCACTCGAAACAAACTTCAGCGTAAAAAGTTTTATAGTCCAACTAGCTGCAGATCATTCTAAAGCGTCGGCGATTTCATTCGATGCATGGCTCCATCGACATCAACATCTCGGACTCTGTTCAATCTTCAGTTGGCATCAAGGACTTGGTCAAACTCTAATTTACTTCAGGTTCTGAAAATAATTTCATTCGATAAATACTTAAATATATGAATAAGCAATGTTTCATTTCATTTACATGTGGTTCATAAAACCTCCAGCTATAGATAAAAACTTCGAGCACATTCGACCTTTTGAATTCGGGGGAATTAGATGCATAATGTATCGAGTTTTTTCCGAAAGTTAATCTACGACTTCTTGACTTGTAAATTTTTCGCTTTGGAAATCAAGAAACAGCCGTCTAGAATGGTGCCAGCGGGACGAGTGCTGCGTACAGAGGGTGAAGTTGAAAGAGACCGACTAATTCAGCTTCCCTCAAGTTGTATCAGCTCAGAAAAAATGCAGGCTATACCTTTAAATAAAAGTAGCCGATATGCCCGGCGTCGCTCGGGATAAATACTTCCAAGTCCAAGTACTTACAACACTTTCTATTTAATAAAAGTTTTTCGCGGAATAGTCTCGTCAGTCCACTGACCCTTTGGACTAGCAGTCTTTTTCACTCCTTAATTTGAACCACCAGGCAAGTATCTCGTCGTCCTTCGTACTCTATTTTCCCTCTCCTTTATTGCTACGGCAACAAAAATTGTTACATCTTTGCGGTTTTTCCCGGTCAGTGACAAAGACTAAAGACAATTTTCTTGTCACTAGTGTTTTCCACTGACCGAAAAACAGCATAGAGTTCTTTATCTTAGGCCCTCTCCCTCCGGTAAGAAGTTCAACAATCTTGAAGCATTTTACACTCATTAAGTTAGGTTAGGTTATATTAACGTCCCGTTTTTGAAGCAACACGAGGGCTATTTAGGGACGGACCTCGTAATTTTGAACCGCGGTCAGATGACGAGGACGACATCTGAGCTGGCACCCCCCTCTCCAAACTTCCGCGCCACACCAACTTACACTAAAAATTCGTAAAATTAAGTGAAACATCGAGGAAAGGGTAATTACCGTTATTGGATTGTGGTGCAAACAAATTGAAAGAGGTATATGCTACGAAATAAAAGCCAAATCAATTTGTCAACATTCAGAGAAGACAGTTTATAACTTTCACAGTGGTAAAAATACCGGAATGAAGAATTTGCTAAAAACGATAAATTGGTTTGAATTTAATTACAATAACAGAAAGTATCGTTACAGATCATGTAACAAAATAAGTTTGAAAGGTTTATTAAAATAAGGAAAAGGACGCACGACATTTAAATTGGAATCGTTAAAAAGATCATTTTCTGCTCTTTAAGATTGCATGTAAATAAAATACGTGCAATATATTTTCTGAAATTAGCGAAAAACTGATAAAACGCTTTATTTTCACTTAATTCAACACATTGGGAAGCAATTTTTAGAAAGTTTGAAAAAGTAGAATTAATCTAGGTTCGGACTCCAGAACTGCATGTGCAAGTTTCATGTAGAGACTATTCACCGTTTAGGAGTTCTTGGGACAAATAGTCGGTTAAGACATTTCCCCTTCATATTGCAACCGGACTAAGTAACCTTGAAGGCACAGCACACACATTAGGATCAGTTAAAAATTTGTAAATTAAACAATAGAATTCACTAATGTCATTGGATCACTGTAACCGTGTTAAAGAGGTAAATGCTACGACAATCTGAAGTTAAAAAGGTTGTTTATGCTCAGGAAAAACAATATTTTCTTATATCAACTTTAAGACAGGCAAAAACCCGCGCGCGAAACGGTCGATTGGCTCGAATTTCTACAAGAATAAAAAGTAGAGTTGGAAATTATTTTTAACGATTAAAAATACATTTTATACGCAATCTGAAAACTTTAACGCAATGGAATTAATCACTAGAAATATAATTTTCTGCGCTTTAAGATGGTGCAAGAGATTGTCTAATAAATATTTCAAACTTATTAGCGAAAACGTCCAAGCATTAGGCTCAACTGCGGCTAATTTT
>BGPR01015284.1:11540-37055 GCA_013235015.1 Araneus ventricosus
TTTTTTTGTCCATGTAGGTGGCGTACCATTACGGCGTTCTAAATTTGCTACAGCGAGATATTTCCACATCCAGTCGCTACCCATCGGCAGAAGCCGATGCGCATTTTCTAGTTTCCTTTTCTAGTTTTTTTTAATATCTCGAAAACTATTCAGTTTCCGAATTACAATTGATTTTACAAATTAAAGAGCGTAAAATTCCCTACAAATACGTTCTTTTAGTTTTCTTCTAACTTTAATAGTTTTGCAGATAATGGCTGCCGAAAATGGGAGATGTCCAATAATTGACAGCCTAGACCATCGTAACGGCTCGCTACCTATCAGGAAAAAAAACATTTTAAAATGCGCTCTCATTTAAAAAGAAAACTGCAGTTGTAAAATTATCAGTTTTTTTTTTTTATTAATTTTTGAAATGGTCGAATAATTTATGACCACTCTGTATATAATAAATTTGCACCCCCAGGAGGAATCCAAATTCGGCACTGTCAATGGCAAAAGACTGAAGATCTCTAACTGGTTGGCAGAACAGCCTAAACTGGTCTCTTCTTTCATGGATAACTGCGTGGCCATGAATGCGCAAGGCAAGTGGGTGGTCAGAAGCTGCCGAGAAAAGCTCTCTTTTGTTTGTGAGTGGAATTTGGGTAAGTTTTTAAGAATTCTTCGGGATATTTCAAGCACTATTTATATCAAGTTTCAATATTATGCGAAGAATTGCTATAAGCTCTTTTTAAAAAAGTTGCATGAATATTCGAGAAGACGTAAAGAATTCTTCAAAACATCGCAAACTTACAGAATACTTGAAAATATGTTAGAGAAACATTCTATTAAAATTTGAAGTAAATACCTTGGATATGTGAGGAAATATAAGTATCTGTAGTAAATAATTTTTAACTGCGCATGCGCGAAACATAGCGTTAATTTCCTTCCATAGCGTCGAAGCCAGATATCTAGGGCAGCTTATCTAAAAAGTCCAGCTGAATACCATTAAGATTTAAAAAGTTATAAGCATTGCAGCCTGCAGAATTTCTGTTGCTCTCTAAGACAAACAAAATGACATGGGGTTTTCCATAAATCAATATTTTTTGACATGAATCTTCGAGTTACAGTGGCGAATCTAGGATTCGGGTCTGGGGGGGAGGCTGAGGTCATAAAAACTTTGTATCGTCGTGATAAATTTCAAACCTCAAGGCTAAAGTAAATCAAAACTATTTAACTTTACAGATTTTACTCACCTGGCAATAAAAATCATAAAAACAATACAATACTTTCGATAATTTAATAAAAATTACATTGAAATAACTAGCCAAAAAATGTCTTTGACCGCGTCAAAGCTACAAGTGGAATGACTACAAAAGTAGGAAAAGTTTCGAGCCTGTCAAGCCAGAAAGTAATGTTGAAGCGTTTTTATTATTTTTTAAAAGAGGGAAATTAAGAAAAAACACTTGTAATGATGTTAAATAAAACCACCAATTCTCCCTGGGCGCGGGGGGGGGGGCTGTAGCCCGATACCCCCCCTGGATTCGAGACACTGTCGAGTATTAACCGTCAAATCGCAATTTTAATCATGTATTTAACTTATAAATGCAGATGGGTACTCAGATTAATCAACTTTCATAAAATTCAATATTGCTGTTCGAAGATTCAGGTTTAAAATATATTGATGTAAGGAAAACCCCTCACCATTTTGTTTCTCTTAAAGTATAACGGAAATTCTGCTGGCTGCAATGCCCACAACTTTCTAAATCTCAATGGTATTCAACAGTGACGGTGATTCGGAGGGACAGTCGTTTTTCTGCTTAAAAGTATTTCATTTTACTGCTTAAAACTAGGAATTATAAAGAAACAGCAGAGTCCGGGAAATCTAGCTAATTTTGTAACTACATTTTAAAATTTTGTTTTCTACCCCCTATTCTCCGGGGTACTCTTATGTGTCTATAAATTTTTTGCCACCCAATCGCAGCCACTGGTATTCAACTGGAATTTTTATATAAGCTGCCTTAGATATCGACAATATGAAAGAAAATTTACGCTATGTTTCGCGCATGCGCAATTAAAAAGGATTTACTATGAATACTTTTTAACTGCGCATGCGCGAAACATAGCGTAAATTTAATAAGATATTTACTTCAAATTTTATTACAATGTTTCTCTAACATATTGTTTAGTATTCTGTAAGTTTCGTATAATTCGGTTGAAAACTCTGCTTGTTATAAGCAAAAAACATGCGAAAATTTTGGAATGTTTTAAAGAAGCCTTTATATCTTCCCGAATATTCATGCAATTTTTACGAAAATGGGTTTAAGCAATGTGTATAAGAAGCAAAACGATTGATGAAAGTTTCAAAACGTGACCAGTTTTCTGTGAAACGGGGTGAGCCCAAATCATTTTCTTCTTCAGTAATTTCTGGATGGTCCTCTAAATGTCCTCGCGACAAAATCTTCACTGTAAAATGTGAGTTCCCATGACTGTGAGCCATTGTATTCAAAAGTTTCGCATTTTACCAATCTTGCAATACTTTTGTCCAGTAGTGTACTATAACTGATGCTACATTTTCATGTCACTAATTCCACTTTCATGCAGTTACTATAAAATGTCTGTATTTGCTATGAATAATCAGTATCAACGTCTGTTAAGTATTTGTTAGTCTTTTTTCTTAATGTTCTTGCTTACAAGATTACCACTTTATAGATGATTTCACATTACAGATCATCTTTAGAATTATGAGACGAGTGTACACTAGCCAACCTTATAAACCAAGTATAAATCCACCAAAATTCGTGATAGTATATAATATCCTAAAATTTGCCTCAGACATTTTTTTATTGATTTCTCTTGATTAGCATACTTCAGCAGGAAGTAACGAAGCGATCCTGCGTTTTTGACAGAACTGCGAAATCAGCTCCCCCTCCACTACCATTGTCTGCTACATTTTTGTTAAATTTTTTATCCCCTCTATGATTCCCTCCACACACGCTCAAAATTAAAATCCTGCAATTTTTAACGTAGAACTACGTTCCTCCCATTGGGGTCTCAGGAAGGAAATTGATTCACATGCCAAAACGCCACAAAACTTGGTATGGGAGATCCTCTATATCTCGGTAACTACATATGTTAAAAACTTAACTAATGTCTTATTTTAGAGATAAAGGGTAACAACAAAAGTTAAAAAAACTTTCTTAAACTTAAAAACTTGCGAGAAACTTCGAGAAACAAAAGAGTCACGCGAGTAAAGTAATCCTACGCCTTTAACATCAGGGGCTGTTTGAAAAGACAGCCTCCCGTCATTTTTTTACCCGGGAGGCAAGGCTAAGTGCAGTATCACAGGAACTAACAACTCACGTAACTATTAATCAGACGCAAAATTCTGATTATTCTTGGATTCTTTTCTATTTATACATCCGGTCGTGGCAATCTAACTCTTAAACCTTGTTTTTCTAATGGTCCTTTTTGTGTCTTGCTTCTGCCTGTTTCCTTAATCCTTGGAGGGGGCCAGTCTCGCCATCCCCTTCATACGACCCTGTCATTTAGATCTGAAATAAAGCGTAGGGTAACCATAAAAGAAGGTTTATCCCCGCTCTGCCTAAGCATCCGGGTTATCTGAGTGACAGTCGCCGCAACAGCTTCGAGTACTGCGTAGCCCAACACCGGGCCACAGCCCGACCCCTCCTGAAGGAAGTACGTACTATCACTGGTAGAGGGACCTTCAGCCCCACCATTGTTATACCCCAGGAGAGGCGAGTTTCTGCTTACTTATCCGGCAACAACTCATCCGTGTACTAAGCAGTGCCCCTCCCCGAGGAGTAATGCGTAGGGTAAGACCAGAAACTGGACCACCCCGCCCTGCCTTAGTATCTAGAATTCTGAATGAGAGCCGTCGCAATAACTTCGAGTACTGAGGCCGGTGTCCTAGTAGCCAATCACCTGGCCACGGTCCTACCCCTCCCGAAGGAAGTACGTACTATCATTGGTGGAGGGACCCTCAGCCCCACCATTGTTATACCCCCAGGAGAAGAGAGTTTCTGCTTACCTATCCGGCAGGAACTCATCCGTGTACTCGGCAGTGCCCACCCGGAGGAGTAAAGCTTAGGGTAAGACCAGAAACTGGACCACTTCGCCCTGCCTGATCATCCGGATTCTGAATGACAGCCGCCGCAATAACTTCAAGTACTGAGGCCGGTTTCCTAATAGCTAATCACCTGGCCACGGCCCGACCTCTCCCGAAGGAGGTATGTACTTAAAATTGCAGGAAGGTAATTTTGAGCGTTTGTGGAGGGAATCATAGAGGGGATTAAAAATTAACAACAATATAAGCAGGAAATGGTGGTGGTGGTGAGACGCACTGATTTAGCAGTTCTGCCAAAATCGCAGGATCACTTCTGTACGTCTTGCTGAAGCATGTTAGTCAAGAGAAATCAATAACAAAAAATTTCTAAGGCAAATTTTAGGATATTATATACTATCATGAATTTTGGTGGATTTATACTTGGTTTATAAGGTTGGCTAGTATACGCTCGTCTCGTAGTTTTAAAGATGCTCTGTAATGTGAAATCATCGACAAAGTGGTAATCTTGTAAACAACAACATTAAGGAAAAAGCCTAACAAATGCTTAACAGACGCTGATACTGATTATTCATAGCCAATACAGACATTTTATAGTAACTGCATGAAAGAGGGATTAGTAGCATGAAAATGCAGCATCAGTTATAGCACACTACTGGCCAAAAGTATTGCAAGATTGTTAAAATGCGAAACATTAGAATACAATGGCTCACAATCAGTTGTGGAGAATCGTTGATGTACAATCATGGAACTCACATTTTACGGTGAAGATTTTGTCACGAGGACATTTAGAGGGCCATCCAGAAATTGCTGAAGAAGAAAATACGTCGGGTACATACTGGTGGAAGGGCCCACCATTTCTATACCCACAGGGAAAGCGATTTCCTGCTTACTTATCTTATCTGGCAGAAAGTCATATCCGTGTATTCGCGGTGCCCCCCGTGAGAGTAAAGCGTATGGTAAGGTTACTGAAGTCGTACCACAGCCTAAGTCGTACCTATTCCATTTTGACTTTATCTTCGTCCCATCAGAAACGCTCTCTGCAGTGCAATTACTACTAGCTTCAGCGATGTTAATTCCATTATTTAGAACTGAGTTTCGATGCGTTACAATCTAACATTGAAGAAAAGTAAGTTTTCTTATAGTTTTCGTGCATATTTCGTAAGACGTATAGTAAAAAATATTATAAATAAAATGTTATTTCTTAGGGTATCATTCTGTGATATTTGAATAATTGTTTTTATGTAACTATGGCGCTCTAGTTCGATTCATTCTTTTATAACGCTTATTTAAAATATTACACGTGGCCTTGCTTAAGTCGTACCTCAAACGATGCTTAAGTCGTACCAGGTAAGCTTTAAGGATCTCATGCACATCTAAAGATAAATATTATTTATAGAAAGAGAATATTGTTATTTTTAACACGTAATCTGAACTGTACTTTTTCCAATTTTTGGCAACGTCCATAAACGTAGCAAAACGTACCGATAATACTTATAAACAAAAAGATATGGACGAGGCGTTATGAAAATTACCCAATGGTGATGTGGGCTTCAACGAAAGTATAACATTTCTAAAAAGAAACTGCGACGTTATCTTCCAAAACTAAATAAACATTATGAATTTGGAAAACCGAAATGGTTGACCGATGATTAACTCAAGACCGAATAGTTTACTCAAGGAATAGTAATATAAGGTGTTTTTTCTTCATTTGTTCCAAGGTACGATTTAGGACATAATTGATACTACTTAAGAACCAGTTTCCTTAGTCGTACCGATGTTATTACTTTAAGATTTGTTTATTTCATTCGACATAGCACGTGTATTTTGAACTTACTTATAATAAATAGGTGCAATATTCATAGAAGTTGTGAATAATCCAAGATTTAATCCTTTATTTAGTAAAACCTGCAATTTGTAGACATTTTTCCTTGTGGGGTACGACTTAACCGACCTTACCCTACTTATTGGGATGAAAGTGTGCCCGTAAAACTGATAATCTATTAAACCCTGAATGAGCATTATATAAAACAGGATATTTCGCTTCAAATTGTGTTTCGTAATGTAAATATAAAATATCTAATGCGCATAAATGCTAGATAAAAGAAACTCTTTACAACAGTATAGTAGATGTGCGAAAAAAAGCTTAAAACAAACTTATTAAAAGGGAGAAACGAGGGTCAAGATAGTTAGTCAAACTCTGTCCGTTAAATAAGTAGCCCGCTGGTGCGAGGTCCATTAAATTGGTATTGGGGGATTATTATACATATATTCTTGGTTATATATTTTTTATGTAAAAGAAATTTCAACATTGTAACAGAAATATAACGATTATCTCTCGACACTTCAGATTCTGAAAATGAGATTACTGTTGACGAAACCCATTTATGTCCGAATTCTTACGGTTGGCAGGACATCGGTGGAGATTTGTGCGTCAAGACATCTTTCGTACGGAAAACCTGGAATGATGCTATGTATGATTGCTTCCAGCACGGTTAGTATGACATTTTAATATAATATAATATGTAATGTAATATATACATTGGATATATTATATTACATTTAATATATCCAATCATTGGATATTTTAAAGAAATATATCCAATGATAAAAATTGAGTGGAAGAAATAACTAATGNNNTTTCATTAGCGCACTAAAAAACATACCAGTTTAGCGAACATGATGCTATGTATGATTACTTCTAGCACGGTTAGTATGACAGCTTTAATATATCCAATGAAAAAAATGAGTGGAAGAAGTAACTAATGGGATTTTCTGTCTGTCCGCCACGATAACCGTCACCGACAAATTGTCTAGTTTGTGGCGGTCGCTATAGAAACAGGTTATCGTAGGAAGAATCCATTTCTAGTAGGTAGAAGTTCATTCAAATGTGTTTCGCCGCAAACAGGCGATAAGAATAAAAAAAACTCCGACTTCCGTTGGATTCCTCTTATTCGAAATGGATTTTCCCTAGCATAACCAGTTGCTATAGCGACCGTGGTAAGCTAGACAGTTTGGCTGCGACAGTTCTCGTGGTGGACAGACAGTAATTAAGGCACTAAAAAAATACCAGTTTAGCGAACATGGTGCTATGTATGATTGCTTTCAGCACGGTTAGTATGACAGCTTTAATATATCCAATGAAAAAAATTGAGTGGAAGAAATATCTAATGTAATTTCATTACCGCACTAAAAAACACACCAGTTTAGCGAACACGATGCTATGCATGATTGCTTCCAGCACGGTTAGTATGACAGTTTTAATATATCCAATGAAAAAAATGAGTGGAAGAAACGCAATTTAATTAGCACACTAAAGAAATATCTGTTTAGCGATAAGAATTTCAACTTTTGGAATTGTTATACAAATGACCTCAAATTTTACTACCCCCAAAAAATCCAAATACGACACGAAAATGGCGTTTGTTTTTGCTTAATATCCGAATTAATTACATTTTTTTATAGAATTCAATTCATCATATAGCGTAGATCTAGTGATTAACTACTCATGTATCTAATTTTTAACACAAAATTGCGTTAAGAAGACATAATAATCTAGTAATGAATCATGAAATCCTTGTATTCGTATTAGTATCTCCAATATTTTGATAGCAACTTAATTATTGTAATTTTAAATTATGCGACAGTTTTGGACCAAGTTTATATTGAAAGCTTTTTTGATCAAAAATAACACGTGTAATATCGTATTCCTGGTGTTAGGACGCTATTTATAGAAAATCATGTAATTTATTCCTATGTTATTAAATCTTTTTATTATTTTTAAAAGGTAGGGGGCCCAAATATCGCCCACTTAAGCCATTATTTTAATCAAAGGGCTAATTCATGTGCAATTTGTCTAAAAACTGTTCCAATCTATTATCTGGGCAGTTTTTCAAAAGCAAACTGAATTACATGTCTAACACATGAGTTTAACGCACAACCCAAAAGTTTTTTTGAGACATTGTTCCTAATACCTCCCATTATATATGTTCTTAATATCTCCTATGCTTAAAATGGATTGAAATAAAGTGTAACTTATGTTATGATTATACTTTCTTTATGAAACATGAAAATTCAGACACAACAAAATTGAAAGCAATACAAGGCAGCTTTTTAGTACATTTAGGAATATATACTTAGAGTATCCTTTGAATATATTTCCCCTAAATATAATAATAATTTATATATCAATATAAAAAAAGACCTTAGGAGCATTATCAGGTGTCAGGACATCAACAATGTATTTTTATTAAAACTGAAATTGATTTTTTTTAAGATAGTGCCCCTCAAAAGGATTAGACGATAATGCTAATATTCAAGTAAACGATATTGAGAACAATCTAACCATCAAATATAGCGGTCTCCCCCTTCGGAATCGGATCGATCCAAGAAACAATCTGCACCAAGATGTAGCCAATTATAATCACTGTCACTGTCTCAAATTATATAACATTATCACTTGAGCCTTACGGATTATGCTAAAAGTAATGAAACATGTTTTTAACTCCCCTTACACGGAAATCAACAAAAATTCCCAGAGGAACGAAAAAACATCTCAGGTTCAAATGGCTTCCTAATACAATTAATTGAAGGAGAAAGTTTTGTAGTTACGGTAGTAGCCACTATATAACCCCATAACTCAAGAAGAAATCCTAGTAGGCTATATTTAGGCCCTCTACCTTACATGCTTGCGCATTAAACAAATTTTGCTAACTTATTAGTGAAGCAGAGCATACAATCTCTATCTCTACTAATATTAAAAGAGAAAGTCTGTGTGTGTTTCTGTTGGAGGTCTACAGAACAGACCGTTAGGTTATAGCTACCAAATTTTGTACAGGTATACTTTGGAGGGTGGGAATGTGCACCTCGGAGCCATTTCTTTCAATTTTTATTCAAATTTTAATTATTTAAAAATTGAGCCAATTTTGAACGTTTTCGGGAATAACTTCCGAAAGAACTATTGCATGAAATTGATTTTTATACTACTTTAAAGGGCAAACAATTATCTTTCCAACGATATTAGTATGAGTACTGTGCGATAATTACGTTTAATTTTACAAGGTTTTAAATTGTCATTGACTACGGTCAAGGTCGCTCAAGGAGACCGTTTCTCTTTTCGATCAAAGTTAGGGAGGAAGGGCTGGGGGAAGAGGGAGGACGTCGCTAAGCGGTCATTTTTCAACAATGAAAGGGCTGTCATTGTTGGTCATTTGCGGTTAGAAGGAAAGGATTTTAAAAACTCATCTCGCAATCAATAGGAAAATAGCGGTTGAAGCAACAGGAATGATTTAATGAATTAAGTATAAAACCTTTAAATGATAATAATGGATTTTACTTGCATGATATATCTTCTTCACTCCTACGTAATATTTTTAATATGCCTAGTTTATCCTCCAGACGAGATGTTTCTTGCATTCTTTTCTTTTACAAAGTTATTAATGGTTCAATTGATTGTAATGATATAATGAGCTCAATCGATTTCGCTGTGATCGCCAGATTTTTAAGAAACCAGAGTTGCTTTCCAAATTTAGATTCAAAATTTAATTATATTAACAGGTTCTCGTTATATAGGTTTTATAAAATTTTTAACACGTTCTCTGATGAACTTGACATTTTTAATATGTCTCTAGGTGCTTTTAAGTCGAAATGTTTGCATCTTTTAAATACATGATATGTTTTATTTTGCCTTTCTACAACATTTTAGAATTTTTATGCTATTTTATTTTTCGTGTTCTTATGTATTCGACAAGATTTTTGGCGCCGTGTTTGATTTATTTTTATCTTAAGTGTTGCATTTTTTTTAATCTCAAGTGTGTATTTACGTTTTTAAACTTTTAAACTCCTGGTGTGTTTTTGATTAGACTCGGTGTTTGCGTGGTTTGACTTTTTGACCCATGCTTTTTGGAAATGAACTTTACATTTTTTTTAAAAAAATAATACGGCTTTTGGTGTCATAGTGTGTTTTAAAGTTTTGTGATTATGTGTTTTCGTTTTTTTTTGCATAAGTTTTATGATTTTATGTATTCTCTGTGGTCTACTTTTTACTTTCTAAGGCATATTTTTTTTATTTACTGATTGTGACTTTTGTTTTTTGTGTGTTTGTCAGCACTCTGTAAATGGAGTTTTCTCTGTAGTGTGCTTTTCTTTAAATAAATAAATAAATAAAGATAAAGGTGATATTTTAAATTCATTACAATTGATTAATTTCCGTCCAAATTTTTTGTACACTTCTTTTGTACATTTTTTTGTAATCCAGAAAAAATTATACAAATATAATTACTTTCTAAATGTATTACACAAAATGACCGACTAAAATGTTGACATAAAATGCAGATCAATACTTTTTACAGGTCATCAGTAATGTAGTTTGTAATACGATTAAGAGAGCTGTTTTGTTTATAAGGCATAAGGAAGTAAAGTCGGATACGAAAAGAACGCGGGTTAAATGTCTATCGCAATTTGAAGTTAAAAATTACTTTGTTAAGGGAACCAGGAATATAAAATCACGCATAAGAGATTCATTTGAAATTAGATTCCCGGCGAACAAGCTGGTCGTCGAAGACGGATAGTGGCAAATAAAAGTAAGGGTTTTTTATTTTATATGTAACGTGCCTTTTGAAGATGGAATTCTGCCAGGGAATTTATGAGGATTGGGAATAAACAAATAAATCGAATAAAGGTTTTAAAAATTGAAGTATGAAATGCTGATTAACTAAATGAAATGCAGACTGAACGGAAAGCAGCATAAAACTCTAACAAAAGTATTCGACAAAAATTTCTGAAAATAACTGAGCCTAAACTTTTTTTAATATATTAAATAAATATTTATGTTTGTCCTGATACAGTAAGACTTCAAAATTGAGGATTCATTGGGATCAAATATTTACTAGATTTTCGAATATCGTAGCAAGTCAATCAAATGCGCCGTGCCCATTTTATTTTGGAATCTGTTGGGCCTATTGCAGGAAGAAAAGCATAAGACAACGTACAGTTGAATATTGGATGGCATATGTAGTTATGTATGTCCAGTGGGGGCAGTCGCCCCTCTACTTTTTGAGGGGACAATTAAATTTTTATTTCACTTTTTCTACCTAAAACTAGGAATTCTAACCAGTGTCTCTCCTAACTTTCTCGTAGGCTTCCCAAAAAAGGTGCTATTTCCCCTCCCCCCACTTGGATAAAAAAATTCGAAACTACTGTAACTCAGAATTCAGTGACTATTAGACGGTTTTTCAATGTAGATTATAGTGATCGCAAAATATTAATTACAAAATCAAATTCAAAGAGAAGCGTACCGATTAAAGCGCATCTATCACACATTAGGTTCCACTCTTGCCGGCTCAAGGACAAAGTGACGTAATCCTTCCGAGTGCACAGAGATTGCTACCAGTACGCATGCACATGGAGAATCCGATTAGAAAAATTAATTATGCAATTTGAACGCCTAGTTTTCAACCGATTGACACAAAAATTAGACACAAATCTACCATCGAGGTAAGAAGGCCACATACCAAATTTCATTTATCTAAGAAATTTTGTTAAGAAGTTATTGCGATTAAGAATATGCGATTATACAGACTGACAGACAATCAACCCTTCGATGGATTTGGTCCAAAATTTGATACAAACCTACATTCATGATGATAAAACTGTGTACCAAATTTTATCCATCTAGCTATTCAAAATTTTGCGTTATAGTGTTCTCATGAACGCGGATAGACAGACAGACTTCCCTTAGACGGATTTTGTCCAAAATTTAATAGAAACCTACAAATTATGTGCAAAGCTCACATACCAAATTTCATCCTTATATCTCTAATAGTTTTCGAATTATCGTGTTCACAGACACACAGACAGACATAATTCCAAAATTGTGTTTTTCGGTCTCAGGGAGGTCTAAAACGTGGAGATTCGTCAAAATCTCGAGTTCGAATTTTTTGACGATTACAATACTTTCTCTTTGTATACTTCGTATACGAGAAAGTAAAGAAAGTAATAGTGTCTGGGAAAGCTGCTAATTTTGCAACTAAATTTTTAAATGTTATTGTTAATCCCCTACACTTCCGGGTATTTCCAGATGTCTATACATTTTTTGCCCCCCCCACCCAATCGCCGCCACTGTATTTGTCAAGTAACTGTGACGTCATGTAAGCTGCCTTCGTTGGATATATGCATAATTTTGTGTTATTATTTATTAACCAACTGTTATTGGTATACTGTCCTACCGCCAGGAGAAAAACCCTGCGCAATATTACCTCAAATAGCCGAGTTGAAGAAAGGAGGAATATGGATATAAAATCAACCGCAACATTTGGCAAACTAAGCGCACTTCCGTTAGGCGAGGAATTCGTTTTCGAAAGAAGTACAAAGAGAGATGAGACTTCCGTCGGTTCTATCCGCGCCAAATGAAATACCCCCTTCACCCCCAAAATGCAGTGGAATATCCCGTTTCCATGACGACCGTCATACTCATGTCTGGTGTCTGGGCTTTTTCCCGTGGCGGTAGGACAGTAAAGTCAGACTTTTTCAATACGACTATTTTACCGAAAAAAAGTTGCAAGAAGTAGTTTAAATCCAATTGTGATTTCAATAAAATTAAAAATTGAAATCTGCTCCATAACTGTACAATGTTCAGGTTCTCATATACTCAGGTTAATTATTCATTCAGGTGCCTTCAATTTTTGTATTCTTAATGAGGTAGTAAACAAAACATTAGCGCTTGAAATCAAATTTGTTGTTAATGAAACGGATTTTTAATGTTTACAAATGTTTATTTCAGGTGGATCTTTAGTGACTTTTCACTCGTCGAAGGATCTTCACTATTTTGTAGAATACGTGAATACTAACTACCGTTACACATCTGTTCACATTGGACTTGGGAGACGAAAAGACGGTTAGTAATGAGTAATAATAATAGTATAATTTATGACTTCAAAAAAGACATCTAAAAAGTTCTAAAATAGAGAATAATAGTGATAACATCATGTTGTGATAAAAAGGCTTTCAATTGAACTTTCAGATTCTATAAAAAAGGAAAATGGAGACGAAGCTCTGCCATGTTCGAGAAATTCAGATCACTAAATTTGTCGGTTAAAACAGTCCCAGAGGCGACACATCTACTGTTTGTCCGCCACGAGAACTCTGTTCGCAAAGTTGTCTCGTTGACGGCCGTCGCTATAGCAACCAGGGTTGCCAGATAGCAAAATAAGGCCAAACCTTCTTAGAAATAAGGCCAAAAAAGGTCAAATTTGACAAATTGTCTGAAAAGCTCATTTGCTGTTAGATAAAAGGTTATCTTTCATGAAAATTAATCCCACTTGATAGACATATGTTCAATGCTCTATTATTAAACTAAAATTTAAGTGAAAGAAATTTAAAACACACTTGTTCTATTCAAGAGATATTTCGTTTGACAGCTCATTAAGGGAGAGTTTACTGTTTTGTTTATTTACATTAAAATGCCGTAACTACGAAATTTTGGTGTAATGCTAAGTCAATGGAATCTTCAAAGCGGAAGTCCAAAGTAATGCAAATAAAGTCAAGGTTTTTTATGTAAGTAAACGAAACAGAAAACTCGTCCACATCATTTGAAACGCGTAATAACAAAAATTTATTAAAAAAACAATAGAATACGTAATTAAAAATTGTTCTAAAAGTCATTAACGAAAATAAAGCCTAAAAAGGCCAAAAATGAATTTAAGCCAAATGAAAATTCCAAAGGCCAAGAGATTTTTTAAAAAGGCCAAATTTCCGTAATTTGGCCTTAAAAAGGACAATATGGCAACCCTGATAGCAACTGATTATGCTAGAGAAGATCCATTTCGAATAAGAGGAATCCGACGGAAGTCGGTTTTATTTTATTCTTGGCGCCAGTTTGTGGCGGTAGTTGCTTATTCGTCTTGTTGGTTTTGCCGCAGTTGCAAGTTCCTTCCCATTTGGAGCTAAGTGCGCCAATGTAACAAACTTGAATGAACGTCTACCTACTCGAAATGGATTCCTCCTACGATACCTGTTTCTATAGCGACCGCCGTCAACTAGGCAACTTGGCGGGCAAAGTTCTCGTGGCGGACCAGGGTTGGCAGATCAAAATGACAAAATAGGGCCAAACCTTCTTAAAAATAAGGCCAAATTTGCAAAACTGATTGAATTACTTATTTTTCTCTAAATTTACAATTATAAAATGTTTTATTTTATAAAAACAAATCATGACGCGTATGATAATTATTAATGAAACAATATTGAAGTGAAATTTTTTTTAACCACTCCATAAACAGATTTGCAATGAAAAGTGATGGCTAAAGAAATAGCTGAATATAGTATATTATCTCATGAGTGAACGAAAGTATACAAGGTTATTTTTCAGTTTGGTCATAATAAATGAAAATTGATTCAGTACTCAAAATAAGTAATAAACAGTATAAAAAGTTTATTCCATTAGTATAAATAAAATTCATTTCAGACTCGTAATAAGCGTTTCCAATAAGCGATAAAATTTTCAAGAATGTTCTGTTCTTAGTTTCGATATTATTCACCTAATATCCATATCGAATCAGTTCTAAATATTATTTTTGAATATAAAAATTTTATTAAAAAAAGCAGTAGAAATAGTTATAAAAAGCGGTTCTAAGAATCACGAATGAAAATGAAGCCAAAAATGAATTTAAAGCCAAATGAAAATTCTTAAGGCCAACCGCTTTGAAAAAAAGGCCAATATGGCAACCCTGTGGCGGACAGACAGTATTTAGCACGCGCCAGTAGATGGCGCGTCATCTTCCTCCAAAATAAATGATAAGGAATAAACCTTATGACGACGAACGAAAGGCAAAGTACATGATCTGTCTTAAAAGAAACCGAATAAGTCAGTAATTCCTAAAAATATTGTCGCGACTCTTCTTCCAACGATGGGCGTCGAATGACGTAACTGGAAGCTAAAACTTTCCCACCAATCCAGAACAGACATCCTCTTCCAGGACTCTTTGAACATTATGCGGGAATGTTTGGGAAAATAATACAAGCACAAGTTATATGTTCAAACGGACATTCGAATTCTTTTGAATGTGTAATTTTTGTAAATAATTGCCATTTTTGAATGGATAAGTTTTGGAACATTTTTTAACTTTAGTTTGTAAATAACTATTTATTTGTTCTAGTTGAGTGGCAACAGTTTTTGTTACGGAAGAGTGTAAATAAATCAGAGTCCATTTCGCTACAGTCAATGTGCGTATTATAGTGGCATTTTCTTCTTTGAATATGTATTTGTATATTCCTTCGATAATTATTGTTCCAGAAAGCTGATCGACAGCTCTCAACAGCGCTCTCGGCCCGTAGAAATTGAGGTAGGGTAAATGTGGAGTGTATGGTACCGACTTACTTCTCGACAATTTTTCTTGGCGCAATTTCATGTGCCGTCGCCAAATACTGTTTTGGATGTGCAGTGCGCTTTTTATTCTCTCTTGCGCATGCGTCACCTGAAAACGAGAGATTGAGCGCGCAATGCCTGCGGCATTTCAAGTGTGTGCCGGGCAAATTTTTTTAACTTAAAAAAACATCAGCGGCTTCGCTTTCAGCATAGCAGGAAACTAGTAGCTTCGCTTTTTCATTGAATGTTAGGAATCTAGGCTTTTGTTAAAAATTCCGAAAACTAGAATTTCCGCACGCAATACTTGCGGCATTTCAAGCGTGTACCGGGCAAATTTTTTTAACTTAAGAAAACATCAGCGGCTTCGCTTTCAGCATAGCGGAATAATCGTAGCTTCGCTTGTTCATTGAGAAACGAAACACATAGAATAACATACACGGTACTGAACCGATATTCCATCCGAAGAATTCCAAACGAAGTTTTATTCAAATTCGAATTTATCGACCAATTGCATCGAAGAGTTGAACAAAACATTCCAATCGAAACGTGGCGCAATATAGCCTGATGCGCAAAACACCGATGAAAAGATCAATTTTGCGCGCTTGTCACTCGTTGAAAACATCTAGACGCATCCAAAACAAATGTTCTCTCATCGCCGTTCTTGGCGGCAAAGAGTTGGCGATCCTAAGAGGAACGAAGTAAGTCGGTACCGTACACTCCACATTAAAATTGAGGTAGACGTATACTTTTTGATTTATTCATTGACTTCCCGTTTACATTGTACTGACAAGTATCTTTCATTGAGACTACTCCTTCAAAATATCTTCCTCCTCTATTTATGCACTGTTTCCAATATGTTCTTCCATTACTGAAATGGCTCCTGGGAATCCTTTTTTGGGGCTGATAATAAGTCTCGCGGTGAATTTTCTCCTCTCTCTTCTATTGTTTCATATCTTCGACTTTTCAAGGCGGATCTTGTGGTGGAACAAAATGATATATTTCATTCCGAAGAAGACGGGTATGAAATTATGGAAGTCAGAAAGTGTAGCTATTTGACCAGAGCAGGTAGACAGACCAGGGCTGGATTAAAACGTTTTATTAAGATCTATATCAATCACCTATCATCTCGAGATAAGTGCACATAGTAGCTAAAAATAACACACATAAATATACAGTCTTGTAAGTGATTACGAATGCAGTTAAAAAATGAAACCGGTTACAAAACACATCAAGAGCCATTCAATTTTTATAAGATCTCTGGCGCGCAGGAGCCTTGAATTTGAACCCGATTACAAAGGAACGTGAGGCAGTAATCAACAGGATTGCATCTCAAAAGAAAGTCCCCAGTGTCAAATCTGGAGATTCTTGGCATCTCTGTTTTTTTATGCACATTTGAAAGATCCAGCAATTCCTGACTAGCTGTGACACGATTCATTTCTTTGCTCATCAGCCTAGAGACAAGGCACAAATTTTGCTGCAATGCGATGAGTCTGCAGATCATCAGTCAGAATTTTGTGAAATGAACTTTTGCTACTGCCTGAATCTTCAGCAATATCATTCATATCGATTTAAACGATGATTTGTGTGAATCAAAACACGCCATTCCTCGACGTAAAGTGCCCGTTGGCGTGAAAAGGCACCCAGTTTTAGGATCGTCTTTGGTTCTGCCCAATTTAAAGCGTTGATACCATTCATGACACTGGCACCAGCTAAAACTATCCTCTCCATAAGCTTGTTGCAATGTTTCAGTAAAGCAATTTGCCAATTTTATGCAAAATTTCTCATAAACTCGTTGCCCTTTCACTTTCGAAGTGTAAAAAATCGCCCAACCCATAATATAGTGGTTCACTCTACTGCTGACAAAATAGTGACAAATGGTTCGGAAAAAAATGCAGGTGCGAGGTTGACGCTACGCAAAGTCATTACAACGGGGCTGGTATATTAATGCATTAAAGCTCTACTTCAAAGTTTCATTTTCCCTTGGACACACCAGTAACAACAATTAGGAGTTATAAGTTGGGGAGGGGGATTTAATGGTACCTAAAAGTATTGTTACAAAGATGTAATGTCGCTTTCCTGTCTCGCTAGTCTTATAGTTGGGGAGGGAGTTTTACAGGGGTAAGCATGGAGTGACGGGCAGCGCCCATTCCGGGACTCCTGACCTTGGCGACTTATCGACCTTGGCGACAAATCGATGATTCCAGAAAATGCGACCCTTTTCTCGATATCTCTATTAGGAAAGAAAATACACTCGAATTTACGAGAAAACTCCATATGACGTCACGGCGCATGTAGGGGAGAGTATATAAGGGCTGCACTTGGATCAGAGAGAGATCCATTGGAACGACGTTGGAGTTTCATCTGCAGTGCAAGCTTGGAAGCCGGTGAACTGAGCGCTATTGAAAGTGCTGTTATTGTCGTTATTAGTGATTTACTCACTGTTTATGTTGCTGAATCTCGGAGTGCTGAACTGTTATTACCTGTGAATTGTTGTCTGTTTGCGTTGCTAATCTGTGAAAAATCTATTGTTACCTGTGCTACGTGTTTTCCTGCACATTTGTGAATGAACCTTCATTCTCCATTATCCTGCGTGTTGGACTGTTTACACCATACACCCACAGAACGATTTTTGCAACAGTATAGGGGGTAGGAAACAAAATTTAAAAATTTAGTTACAAAATTAGCTAGAGTTCCATGGACTATTGCTTTCTTATAATTCCTAGTTTTAGGCAGCTAAAAAAAATAATAATTAATTTTTTTCCGCTTAATTTTAATCTTAAACCTGGGGGCGTGACCCCCCGACGCGCCGCCAAGCCATGCAGATTTGATTGATGCTAATAGATTGCAAATGAGATTTTCTCTCCGATCTATGAAAAACTTATAAGTGCGTGCACAGTTAAACTAGAATAAATTCTATTTTTAATAATTCTCGAATCTTCACTGCAGAACGAACGAGAATGGTACCACATTAACAGGGTAGTCTAGCTATGGCATATAATGTCTTTGTAACTGTACTGATAAATTATTAAGCATGTTACTATGTTCAAAAAGTTCCGGAACTCATTTTATTGCGAAAGAATGAATACTGATAAAGCCTGCTTATTTGGTGTTTTCTTCGATTCAACTCTCTGTGCACATTTTTGCCATCGTTCATACAAAGCTTTAAAAGCAAGCCTCCGTTCATCATCTCTTCCAGTGTGTTCGTCTTTGGCACCTTAAGCAAATTGACCGAAGTATGTGACGGTTGTTGGACAATACTTGGTGAGAATAAGAATACCGCCTTGACATTTTACGTTACGGAGGAGGAATACGTTGAAATTTGTTCAGACAATTGATCTTATTACAAATTGGAACATGGAGTTTGTAATTTACAAAAATTACTTCTAAGTATACAGATTAGATTACCCTGCCCTGGCCTAGGCCGTGCAGGAAAAATGTGATACATCTTATTTTACAATATTTTTCTCTTCTTTTTTTTTAGAGACGGGAAACATCAGTTTCACTGAACGACGACATTAAGTCTAATTCTTTAATTAGCAGTTCGTGAAGAAGTCCTCGCATTGAGATACGAATATCGGCATTATTTATCAAGTCTTTTAAACTCATTAATTGCCATCCACTAGGCCAGTTTTTTCTGTATGATGTCTAAATTTCGCACTCTTTAATTACGTGAAGAACAGATCCCGTTTCTTGGCCGCATGAACATAACGACGTTTTTTAGAAGAATCTAGCCTGGTGTTCTCTAAAAACTCCACGTGCCGTCAAAATTTGATTTATGTAGAAATCGCCATATAGTCTATCAACGTTAACTTTATCTATTAGGTTTTTGGTCCATCGAACATTTTTTGAATCATTCCAACGATTTTGCCACAGGTCCTTTATAATTTTATTTCCTTCATTTCTTGTCTGGTTTATAGAGGGAACAAAACTAATTGTTTCATCTGAAATCAATGTTGCCACATTGACTAATTGATCTGCACGTTCATTCCCAAAATTCCCCATGTGTGCTTTAATCCAAGTCAAGGTTATTTTTCCCTTGTGTTTTTTTATATCTTCTTATATATATTATTGATTATGTCTCTGGCTTCTTTTACAGCACTTAATGCCATAAGTGCTGACCTGGAGTCACTGATTATATTTACTTGTATTAGGTCATTTGCTCTGACATACTCAACTGCCTGTTGAATTGCAATCACTTCAGCCATAAATACTGTGCTCGATTCATCAAGTCTAAATTTTCTATAGTCTAGTTCTGTTTTATTATAAAATACTACAAATGCGCAACCAACTCTTCCGTCCATTTTGAAACCATCATTAAAAATCATCAGGCCCTTCATTTCTTCCGTGTAGTAATTCCAATCGAACTTCAAAGTTTCCATCGTTGAATTCTTTTTTCGTATTCAAAAATAAACTTGTCATCAATTATTTTATTTAATTTGTTCCTTCTTATTTGCTTAGCCATGTCGTTTTCAATTCTAATCTTTAGGTCCAAAGGCGGACATCCACTCAAGACCTGAATTGCCTCATTTGATACAGTTCTATATGTTTTTGTTATTCCCAAAAGTGGCAGTCTCTGAATCTGAATAAGTTTGTTATTTATTTTTATAATGTCTTTGTACCAAATTGCGCTACCATATTGTATTAATTTCTCAACAACAGTTTTATAGATTTCTTTTACTACCTGAGGTTTCAGGCCCCACGTTCCACTTGTAATTCTTCTCAATTTTTCGTTTATGTTAAAGACTTTCTCTTGTACCTCATTTAGATGAGGTATAAATGACAGGTTAGGGTCAAACAATATTCCAAGGCATTTTATGGTTTTGGAGTATCTTATTCTTTCCCCGTACATCTTTATACCTGGAAAATGTGTTATGTCCTTCTTATATTTGAACATTATATATTTAGTCTTTCTTTTACTAAATTTTAATCTGAATTTTGCAGCCCTGTTTTCCAGTTTTTTCATTATATCTTGACTATTGTTTACGAAATGATAAGATGCTGTAGCCCTCATTAAAATTATTATGTCATCTGCAAAAGCCTGGATTCTATGATTTTCATCAAATTCAAAATACCTCTAAGTATAATATATACCTTTAAGTATAATATTTTGTATGCACATTCTGTCCAAAAAGTTTATAGAATCTTGTATTTTGCCTATATTTTTTGTTGTATATGATGTATGTATATGCAACTTACTGTATACATATGGTATGTCTATTATATTGAAAAAACAGCAGTTCTACCCCGTATATTTAATGCCAATTTTTAAATCGTAGAATAAACAGAAATGACCTGTTCCAAAAGTTTATTGACAAATGCAATTTTATTCAAATATGATATCGGTAATCATGACGTCGATTCGGAGCCTAATAAATACGTTGTAAGAAAAAGAAAGCGGTCGTTTGTTCTGCATTTCAACATGCCTAAAGCTTCGCTGCTCTCTAATGAAGAAGTGAGTAAAATACTGCATTTGAAATTGCTCGATAAGACTGTTAAGGAAATATCGAAAATTTTAAACCGCTCTAAAATTATTATTTATCTTGTATTAACTCGTAAGACGCCATATGAGCCAAAATCTCATTCGGGAAGACCACTTGTAACTGATTTTCGCAGTGATAGACGGATACAAAGAATGGCTTCAACTCAGAAAATGACTGTTCGCGAAATTACTAGGGCTTCCTCGTTGCAAATCTCCAAGAACACTGTTCATAGACGAATTATAGAATCTGGATATATGATCCACGCAAAAATGGCTCGCAGATTACCACTCTCAAAACTTCACATTAGTAAGAGATTACAATGGGCTCGTAATCATATGTCATATGGTTATAAATGGATGGCTGTACTTTTCAGTGATGAAAAAAGTGGAACCTCTATGGATCTGAAGGGAACATAAAATATTGGCATGATTTACGAAAAGAGCCCAGGAGCGTTTTCAGTAGGCAAAGCGATGGTGGGTCTGTGATGGTGTGGGCGGCTTTTGGTTTCAACGGTGAGATGGGTTTGGCCTTTTTAGATGACCGACAGAATTCTCCTAAATACATAGAAACACTAGAAAATCATCTTATGCCATTTGCGACGAAATTGGGAATATCAGCATGATCATGCTCCCATCCATACCTCCAATTCTACAAAAATTATTTAAACTCTAAAAATGTTACTGTTCTTGAGTAGTCACCGATGAGCCCTGATCTAAATCCAATTGAGAATGTGTGGGGAATTATGTCTCGGAAGGTATATGAGAATAGAGGGCGATTTTATTCAGTGAATGCCTTGAAGACAGCCATTGAAATTGCATGGTACAACTTGGAACCAGAGATATTACAAACCTTAATTATGTCGATGGAAAAACTGTATACGGTGTCATACTGAAAAATGGAAAGACTTTAAACTATTAAAACATTGTATTGAGTACCTTTTGTTGAAATGTCATATATTCTATAAACTTTTGGGACATCTAATATTTCCATTTTGTTATATAATTGAAATACAAATCGGGTTTTTTTCTCTTTCTGTTTTTGTTTTTTTTTTAATTCTTTCCTTTCTTTCTTTTTTTCCTTCTTATTTTCTTTATTATTATTATTATTATTTTGAAATTATGTATAGGGAAATTTGACAATGTGATAGGAAATTGTGTATAGGTTGATTTAGCCTTTTTCTTATGATGCAGTGTGTTGCATGTTTAGGTTTTAAATTGGGGCTTCCTGTATATGTTGTGAATTCCATATATATATTTTTAAGCTTTCTTTTTTTTTCTTTTTATTTTCCTTATGATTGTATTTTAATTTATGTTATTTGGTAATTAATCAAGATTTTGTGTTGAGGAAAGTTTGAAAGTGCGTTTAAGAATTTGAAATTGTGTTGATTATTTTAACTTTTTTTCCTATGAAGGAGTGTACTTTGTGAAGAAGTTTTGTACTCGAATTTGCTGGCCTTCTACGGAACTGTCAATGGCTCGATCTTTGTATGTCCGTAAGGACAGATCAAATTACTAGTTATCTTTTCCTAAATATTTCGTTAAATGCAAGTCACATATGGTTTGGATAAACATATTTGTAATTGGTGTTTGTATGCCTTTCCGTTTTGCTAAAACATATATTTTACTAGAGTCTATAAACTTTCGGGACTGAGAGTAATAAATCTTTGTAATCAGGGGAAGATAGTCCGCCTTGTATTTTGTATTCCCATTGCCGTATTTTTTTGTTTGTTTGTTTCTGACGTCACTTGGATACTTCTAGGATAGCAGCATTGACCGTTACAGCCATAACCTATGCATTGTCATTTATGCATGTTTTACTTCCATAGGAAGCTATATGTGGGCTGATTATACTCCAGTCGATTTCACAGCTTGGGACCCCGACGACCCTCCAAGCACAGTGAAGGATTGCGTCGAGCTGGATATGAGAACAGAGAAATGGAAGAAAGTTCATGCGATGATGTCAGAAGAAATTTTTTCTGCTCCGCTTTCAAAAATAGAAGTATGTTTTTTTTCTACAATACAAATCATAACTTTTCAGATTTAGGTAGCTGACAAAATGATATCATTTAATCTGCGCTATATAAGGTGTCACAAATCTGTGTCTTCAAACTTCGAGTAACTGTTACATGAAGATTTAATAACATAATCAAAGATTCTTACCTCAAATTAATTAATACAAATATAGAATCTTATCAGCTATCGGAAGTGGTCTAAATGCTGGCCATTATTGTCCAAAGGTTGCTGATAATGTAGATTGGAAGAACTACGAACGTCGCTAGGATAGGATTGCGTCGAGCTGGAAATGAGAACACAGAAATGGAAGAAAGTTCATTGCGATGATGTCAGAAGAAATTTTTTCTGCTCCGCTTCCAAAAATAGAAGTATGTTTTTTTTCTACAATACAAATCATAACTTTTCAGATTTAGGCAGCTGAAAAAATATCATTTAATCTGCGCTATATAAGGTATCACAAATCTGTGTCCACAAACTTCGAGTAACTGTTACATGAAGATTTAATAACATAATCAAAGATTCTTACCTCAGATTAATTAATACAAATATAGAATCTTATCAGCTATCGGAAGTGGTCGAAATGCTGGCCATTATTGTCCAGCGGTCGCTGATAATGTAGATTGGAAGAACTACGAACGTCGCTAAGCCAATTGATTGATATTTAATTGTATTCTCTTTCGATGGTTGCTCTCAACTCGTGTATTCTAGCTGATCTCGAGTAGTGGCGTAGCGAGGTTCGGTGGCTCCCGGGTCATAATATGAATTTTTCGTCCCCAGTCTCTTCATCATCAATGATTTAGCTTGTGTTAACGGCGCATGGCATTTTTTCGCACCCTCATCGTTTTTGATTTTAAAATGTGACATAAAAGTATTAACGTTTTGTCACCATAGCCAGTGGCATATCGAGTGTAAGTGGCACCTGGAATATAAAACTTTTTTTATTCCAGTCGTCATCAGTGGCGCCACGGGTATGATATTATTTTTAAGCCCCACTATCATATTTTGCTTTAAAAATTGCAAGAACGGCGCATATACCCCCCTTGCCCCCTCCGGTCGCTACGCCACTGATCTCGAATTATAAACAATATATTTCAAGTATCTTCATGAAAATGAGATCATGAGATGAGTGTGGTATTAGTACAGTCGTCAACGAAATGAATGGGACACCTCTGTAATTGTGGTATATATTATTGCATCTTCAAAGAACTAGTGCCAATGTTAATGGCCCAAGAGGAAAGGTTTATTCAGATCAAAAAACTGATTCACCCAGTTAATTAACAGCTATCTCGGAATTTTCCCATTACGCCTATCATTTTTTTTCGCTGAATCGACTCCCCGTCATGAAATTAGCCTTCCCATAAATTTGTATACAGTTGTGATGATAATTTCGAAAGTTATAGAGGGTTTTGAAAAATGGCGTTTCCCATGTTAAATGAATTGCAGGAACTTTTGACGATATCTCGGAAATTATTATATATTTCTCAAAACTTTTTTCACTCACTAAAAGACCACTAATTTTTTGCTTTACTTTTCATGCAGATCGTGTTTCATGAAAAGTAGACCGATAAATACTAATTAATATAATATATCTTCTTCTTCACATAATCATCTTCACAGAACTAGTGCCAATGTTAATGGCTCAAGAGGAAAGATTTATTCAGATCAAAAAACTGATTCACCCAGTTAATTAACAGCTATCTCGGAATTTTCCCATTACGCCTATCATTTTTTTTTCGCTGAATCGACTCCCCGTCATGAAATTAGCCTTCCCATAAATTTTTATACAGTTGTGATGATAATTTCGAAAGTTATAGAGGGTTTTGAAAAATGGCGTTTCCCATGTTAAATGAATTTTAGGAACTTTTGACAATATCTCGGTAAGTATTATATATTTCTCAAAACTTTTTTCACTCACTAAAAGCACACTAATTTTTTACATTACTTTTCATGAATATCGTGTTTCATGAAAAGTAGACCGATAAATACTAATTGATATAATATACGGTCCCTCAAAAAGTGGGCGTTACGTGTCAACAGTGGGAATTTGTAGTTTTTTTAAACATTTCGGAAACTATTATATATATGCACTTGATTTTTTGGATACTGGCAGTATAACGTCTCAGCTTTGCTCTCATGTAAAAATTTCTCTATGTTACAATTCGCTTTTTTTCACATTCATATTGATTCTTTTAAATATTTAATTTTTTTATTAATGAATTTTTTATCACTTAATGTGAAAAATTAGTGTTCTTTTAATGAGTGAAAAAAGTTTTGAGAAATATATAATACTTTCGAAGATATCGTCAAAAGTTCCTAAAATTCATTTAACATGGGAAACGCCATTTTTCAAAACCCTCTATAACTTTCGAAATTATCATCACAACAGTATAAAAATTTATGGGGAAGCTAATTTTATGACGGGGAGTCGATTCAGTGAAAAAAATTGATAGGTGTAATGGGAAAATTCCGAGATAGCTGTTAATTAACTCGGTTATCAGTTTTTTTTATCTAAATAAATCTGTCTTCTTGAGCTATTAACATCGGCACTAGTTTTGTAAACATGCAATCTATCCTATTAAAATTCGAAGGTAAACAAACGTATGTATG
>BGPR01015285.1:0-37054 GCA_013235015.1 Araneus ventricosus
CACAAATATATTTGATGAACTGTCGTCATCACTTCCTCCCCTCACATCCGTTCCCCTCCACAAGATAATTTCTACTCAGTCGCTTGGTTCTGTAAACGCTCCAAATGAGTATATTAAGACAATATAATCTAAATATACATAAATATGATGAGTTTAACATAAAAGCTCGCAACATTCATTTTGTCCACATTCACAACATATGTTTTTCAACACCTAGTCAACATATCACTCACTGTAAAAATGTGTTGGGGAATTCCAGATTTTACTAGAATGTATAACTCTGGGCGAATACTGGAATAACAGTTTTAGTAGAACAAACGAATACAGACGTTTCCTGTGTGTGTTAGTGCTCGTGCGTTATATTAACATTATTTATAGATTCACAGTATGATGCAATGGCTGAAAAGTGTTCATTATGTGAAGATTATGTTGTGACTGATAAGTGTGGTGTAGGTTAAAAAGGAGTAGATGGGTTGATTAAGGCAAGTATTGCAAGAAAAGATGGGAAGCACGAACTATTCAGAGGACAGAAAAAGATTGTTCTTCATGCTTCTTGCAGGAAAAAATACACGAGACCTTAATCAATTACAAGAGACTTAAAAATAGCTGTTTTAGATGGACAGCCTTTAACATCAAGTTCTACCCCCTGTTTGCGTTCATCCCAACTTGAATTTGATTTTAAAAATAAGTGCTTATGTGCTGTCATGGTATCTGTACTAATGGTGCACCTCTAGAAGAGGAGTTCGAACTCGATCGAGCAGTAGAAGAATCGAATGAAATTTAATTACGAACAAGTGTCAAAAGTGTTTATGCATATATTTATGTAGGTATATATATATATATATATATATATATTATGTTATAGATATAATGTTATAATAGATAGCCGCCAATTTGAAATAAAAACTTTCTTTCTTAAAAATGAAGCTAGCTTTTTCAACCACTTATTGTAATTCTCTCTGTATATTCTAAGCCATTCATCCTAAGAAAAAATGAAGGACTGTTTTTGTAGGAAATTTAATGTAGTTTAATTTTGTAATTGAGTATTTTTCGCTAGAACCCATAGTTTTCGAGATATTTCAGAAAAACTGAAAACGCCCCCCTTTAAACCCCCCTGTACCCCCGGCGTAACCCCCACCGTCAGGGACTTTTAATATGTTGTTTAGGGCACTATTCCCTACAACTGTGCCAAAGTTCAAAACTACACCATTTATTTTTCTATTTTTCCTTCGTTGACTCTACTAGAATTGATCTTATGGAGAGAAACGGATTGAGGGGAGGAAGGGATCACGACTGTTCATCAAATATATTTGTGCCCCCCCCGCCCTGATGCCACCACTATTCTCAACACATACAATACTACCGTTATAAAATTATTATATAGGCATGAGGGGCTTCTGAAGGTTGTTACTTCGGCATTTTTTATTGATTTTACCATTACAATAAGGAATTTCAAAAATTCTCACTTTTTCAACTCCCTTTATCTTCTTAACTATTGATGCTAAAATAAATATGTAGGTCTTTTCTTGTAGGGAATTTAATGTAGTTTATTTTTGTAATTGAGATTTTTTCTCTATAACCCATAGTTTTCGAAATATTTAAGAAAAACTGAAAAAGCCCCCCTTTAAACCCCCCTGTATCCCCCCCGCGTAACTCCCACGGTCGGGGACTTTTAGTATGTTGTTTAGGGCACTAATCTCTACAACTGTGCCAAATTTCAAAACTACACCATTTTTTTCCCCTATTTTTCCTTCGTTGCCTGGACTACAAATGACGAGAACTTTCCAATAAGGGGTAACATGCTTAGGTTAAAACGTACTTTAAGTTAGGGGGAGAGGAGGGGAAGGGTGGGAAAATCACTTTTCAGCTCATAACTTCTAAGCAATTATAGCTATCGAAAAAGTTTAAATTCAAATTTTGTTCGTTATGATAAGGCAATAATTCGCCTAATTTGAATTTTCTTTCTAGTTTCAAATGTAAAGGAATTATGGGAAGATGAAAATTTCCACCCCCACCATTTCCACCCCCTTTGAGCTGGATAGCCCATCTACGAACTCGACCGAGATTTTCACTATCCTTACAACATATCCCAAGCTGGTTAAATTTACATCAAAATTATTCCAGTTATCGTGTTCACAAGATAATATAACGCTTTTTCCCATGTTTATATATATATATATATATATATATATATATATAGAAACTTAGTAACGAAGGGTGGTTTTGGGTTCTAGGGGTCATGATCGGTGAAGATCTGCAGAAATTTTCCGAAAGTCGTGTTATGAGAACCATTGCAATAGGTAGAGTTCCTATAAGGAATCTACCTAAAACCTTTTAAAATGTGCTCTCAGTTCAAAAAATAAATGTAGTTGTAACATTATCAGTTTTTTTATTATTAATAATTTTTGAAATTGCTCCAAACATTTAGGAAATGAGATGCAATGAGAAATATTTACCTGCTTCTTACACGTAATGATTTCAATTTAAAAAATTCAGATGCAATCAAGAAGTGTAATGCTAACAAGATTTTCCGCGAATCAAGTTTGTTTATACAATGACGCCGAGCAAAACGTGTTGATTTTAGATTTGAATACAGATGATTTATTTAAAATCTCGCAAAAGGAATAAAGCAAAAACTTCTGAGCGCTTATAGGGATCTGAAGAATTTCATCTGCAGTAAACAGGAAGTTCATAAAACAACAAGAAAACCACAGTGAAGTGATATTGAATTTTTCATGGCAAAATGTATGAAAACATGGTGTAATGTAAGATTTTGTGGATAATATCGAAGCATTAATTGTATATCTTTACTCATTTCTGCTTGTAAAATAAATTTATTTTCATTTTAAACTATGCAGAATGTAAGAGAGGAAATGCTTTTCTCCCACGGTAACATCATATACAAAAGAGATTCTGCCTTCAATCTGTTTCATTGAACAGTTAGTCTTGGATTTAGAGTGTCCGAACTCAAGTTTTATACTGAAAGAGCCGTACATGATTGACTATAAACTTGAGTCGCATTAAAAAAGAAATCTCTTCAAGTTTTTTGAAGGTCAGCCCTCTACCAGTTTCACATGCATTTTTCCGTTTCTCATATTGAGTTCAAAAGTAGATAATTCATGTTTATGTGTATAACTTCTTAAACTAGTGTGGATGAAATATTCTTAAGATTTCAGAGACTCGATCAAACGCAATAAAGACCCAATTATTCACTTTGAAAGCAAAGTTTTAAGCAAGTAGATCGAAACGCTAACTGCTCAGAGGGCTAATGGAGTTCGTTGTGAGCAGAATTAGATATGTTGCAGATGCAAAAAATGTAGTAAGCCTCTCGCAATTAAGCAGCATTTGAGATGTTAGTCGAAGCTGAATCAGAGGAGGAAGCCCCACTGTGTGACCTGCCAGATCTCTGAACACAGCGCTGTCTGGCTGTTTTGCTTCGGTACATAATGAAAAAATGTGTACCACAAAATGTTGACATTTTAGGGAAGACTAAAATAGTGAAAGCGGTAATTCATTGCCTAAGTGGCATGAGTTTGATTTACATTAGGACATCTGCAGAACCCCTAATGGTGTTCATATTGATCTTCATTAACGCCAGAGTCCTATTTAAAAGACAGTTAAATTTCACTTCCGTGGCTAAACCGAATGTATTCCATTGTCTCTTTTCCGATTTGTCTCTAAAGTCAATATGTATTACCAAACTCCTGAACAGTTTTCAATAGGCACATACCACCATTTAGCCAGATTTTGAAGTCAAAATGCCGCCATTTTGATTTTTCCTTTGTTTACTTTTTGAGGAAAGGCAAGGAATTGTGAAGTGACTTTTTTTATTTTTTGATATTTTACTGTATTTTAAAAATCTTTGTATGTAGAAAAAAAATTTTTTAATGATTTTCTACTGATTTTTTTAAATATTTTTCTAAGAAAATAAAAAAAAGTAATTAAAATTTTTTATCCGATTTTAATTTTACTTCGTAGTTAACTTAGTCTTGGTAATTTAAGCCGAATTTAATAGAAATTTATTTAAAACTATACTTTAAATTAATCAGGGCGTTAATGGATTAACCTTCAAAGAAACTTGAGTAGTTGCCCTCTTTAATGCAACTGAAATTTTTAACTACTCATGCGCCGTTCTCTCGGTATAAGCCAGTATTTCTGGATACCTTTAGCCCGGACACCCAGTATATTATATAGTACAGTGAAACCTCTCTGAGCGGCCACCCCTCCGTTACGAGAAAAATTGGCCGGTCAGAGGGGGTGGCCGCTCTAAAGGGTTTTCGTTACAATTACATGATAATTGCTATAATACATAATAAAAAAGTCTGACACATCTTTCTTATTTAAAATGAAGTTTGAGACTTATCTGAAGAGAAAATAGTACTTTATTTAGTGATTTTTTACATTTTTTGAAAAAGGATGCAATTTGTGACAGTTTTAAGCTTTTATCCTTCTCGGGAAAAAAAACATTTTTTCAGTTCGTTTTTCAGTTTAAAAAGTAAATCTCTAACCGATGCGTTTGTCAAATGGGATGGGCGAACCCACCCGGCGGCCGGGGAGAGGGGTTGAATCAACAATCAACCCCTCTGAACGGCCGCCGGGTGGCCGTTGCTAGGGGTTATTTTAACATTAGGTCTATGGGCCGAAAAATCCGTGCCACGAAAAATTGGCCGTTAAGAGGGGTGGCCGCTATGCAGGGGCGGCCATTCGAAGAGGTTTCACTGTAGTATTGTCCCTATAAAATATAATTTTGATTCATTCAAATTTAAACCCAAATCTTAATTAAATAATTTTTTTGAAAAGAAAATTCAATAAAATTTCCATGTCCGTTTAAACAAGAACATAATCATTTTCATCAATATCCTTAAAAACAACTGCTTCTTTCAGACATTTGAATCTAGAAGCAGCTGGTTATACTACAAAGCACACGATCAAATCACCCTTACTCTAATTAATTTGAAATTTTCAGAATGAAATAGTAAATTCAGTTTTAAAGATATCATATTTTCGCAGATTGTTTTCTATGCATTCCCCTCCAAACATCTACAAAAAAGTGTAAAGAATTTAATACATCTAAAAGCTCGGTTCAAGTTTCGTATTAAAAAATTTCAACTGCTGTTATAATAAACATTAAGATATATTTTAATAGAAAAATTTTATCTCTTTTAATATTTAAAGGATTAGAAATAAATGCTACAGAAAAAAATATTTTTTTTAAGAAAAAAATATATTAAAGCCATTACCAATTTTTCCGAATATTCAAACCGAAAGAAATTTAATAAAAAAAATCTCTTCTGCAGAATGTTCTGCTTCTTTCAATTGATTTCAATGATAAATCTCCAGCAGTCGATATTTCAAGTTTTCGCGAAATTGATTTTTTCTTTTGTTGAAGAATGCCCCAACTTTCTCTTTGGAATCCAGATACTCTTTGCATTTAAATTCTATTCGCTCTCGAAACCTTTTAAAAGTAGTTCCAAAAAGACAAGAAGTTCTAAACTTTTTATGCCGCCGGCGGAAAAAGTAATGTTGAAGATCCTTTTATTTTCTGTGATCATGTGGTCTCCAAATGTTGACAACGAAATCCAAAGTAGTCAATAAAGCATTAACAGTTGCATCAGTCATTATGAGAGGGAGTGGGGAAAAAAGTTGAATGCTTCGCAGAAATTTTATCGTCTTTCAAGGGACGCCTACACATGTTTTTATTGTATTTGACTTATTTTTTGTATGTGTTTTTAGCGACAACCCACTTCAGAAAACTATTTCAGGTTTCAAAAAAATTTCAGATGCCCCAGAAAGGAGAAAAAAAGCAAAAAAAGAAATAAATATTTTATTATTTGAGTATAGAATTCTTCTGTTCCACTTTCTGGAAATTGAAATAGAATTTCAAACTAGCATCTTCGTTCTCTAGATAGAAATATGATCAATCTTCTTTGAAAGCAAACCCTTAACTCTACACTGCACGAATTTTATACTGTTCAACCGCAGTTTTAAATTTACATAAATTATTGCAAAAATTGAAAGAAAAACCTTATCTAAATTCTTTATCACAATTAGATAATGAAAAAACTCAATTGTTAATTCAATCGTTTTCCTTAAAACCCTCCGTGCTTCAATTCGAAATTGTAATAAGTAGCTTTTTGTTAGCTGATCATCAAACTAAACATAAAAATCAAAAATATTTTTAAAATTTAAGCGATGCAACTGTGGTTCGCTTCTCAGAGGAAGTTAAATGTCTAAAAGCAAAATCATCAGTATTGTGAAAAGACTGCATTTTTTTGACATTCGGTTGCAAGATATGTTGTTTCTGTATGATGTTTCGAATCGTAATGACACTTTTCGAAGCCCCTGTGTATTAGCGGTTGCAAAAACAGGAGTTTGAAGAATCCCGAACGGTATTTGTTTTTTAAAAATGAATAATAATGAAGAAAAGAAGGGTTTTTTGCATTCTTGACAGAAGTTTTCATTTTCCATTTCGACAGTTTTTACATTCCAAATATTGAAAAAAACATTTTGGAAAGGATATTTTTATACTGTTTTCGTACCATAATCAATTATCACCATTATATTGTAATGTTTCTATTTTTAGAAGATTAACCGTTTTACACGCGGTTCCGCCCACATTTATTTCATCCTCTTTAACCGCAAAATACTCTTAAGTGTTAAATATAACAACGCGAAAGTATATGTGTGCGAAATAATAGAATGTGTGTTTTTGCTTTTTCTTCCATACATATAGAATAGATTAATATTATCGGAACTGTGGTTACAACAGCTAATCAAACTTAATTGCTAACTATAAGGTTTAAAAAGGCATTCGATGTTGGGTTGAATTACACAGAAATATATCACCATTGATTTTAAAAATTAAAATAATCATTTAGTCTTTGTTAAAGTCGAATACTACGATAGAATGTGCAAAGATTTCTTTACAACTGCAAATAAATTTTTAAAATGAATAAGAGCCTTACATAACTATTCCAGAGCTTTCGGATAAACGACGTTTTTAGTCTCGCCGTTTGGAGCGTATGTAAAGATTCCTCGGAGTTCCCACTCCAGAACATGCACCATATAATTGGCCGTGGGAGAAACATGGGGTTTCTAGGTTGATACAGGTAACTTTAAGAGAATGATTTTGAGTTTTATTTCTCGTTATTGCGAAAGCAAGTCGAACGGGAAATTGAAAGTGTTTAAATTCAAACGGCATATCACTTAAGGTATCCGATTGGTTTAAAATCGTCGTTTTTGATGCATTTATAAAAAAATTTTACGACTCAGTTTTGTAGCCTGTTTAATAAGCTTTCTAAAACTGTCTCACTTTTTACTCTACGTAAATTACAAATGGAGTTACAGCTGTTTTATTACCGAACCGTAAGCATTATTTTAAGTTGCATGAAAACTTTAAATGCGTTTTCTGAGAAATGATATTTTTCAGGAAAACTGTCGACCGTAACAATGATTTCTTAAAACGTTATTCAAGTATTGATATGAAATTTTCTGAGATTGTTTTCTGTAATATGCTTGATGTTCTGCTCTAAAAACTAAGGTCAATTTTAAAATCAAGTAATATTTTTAAGCGTTTAACGAAAAGTTATGTGTTTAACGCACATAAACGAAAAGCATTTTTTATGAAAAAATTTTCAGTTTAGTAACTATGTTCAGCTATATATTAAAACTATTTTGAAGTACAAGAAAGATTTTAGAGCATAACATAGATAACTGTCATAAAAATGTACTCCTACAAGAATTATGTATATTTAGAATATGATTTTGTCTATGGCTGTTAGCGTAAGGCAAATATTTTAGTCATTCTTCTTCAAATTTCTCAGTTTTTTTTAAAAAAATATTATTTTGAAAGCTTAATTTTACAATATTTTCACAGTTTTTAAAACATATGCAGTTGAAAAATAGCATTAAAATATATATATAAGTTATTTTTCAAAAAAATGTCTCCGAAAAAAGTCGGATACCTTAAGATAAGAGGAATGCGGCGAATGAAAACGCTCTCTCCTTTATTATTGCCTGTAAGGTGAGTTGCTTGAATTGCGTTGGCCATAAGTTTGCTGACACAAAATCTTGTCCCATTGTATAATTTGGGTGGATCTAAATTCCTGAGTAACATGATGGACGAAACAATTTTTAGATTCAACATGTGTGGTGGCACTCCAGGTGGATTTAAAAGTTCTGTTGGATAGTACACAGCCTGCCCTTTATCCATCAGAGTGTCAACAGATTTATATGTAATAGAATTTCCTGGTAATCTTAAAGATAATCTACATTTTCATTGTTAGGTGCTAAAATTGCGCGTTCACGAAGCCAATGATAATCCCTATATTTGTTTGAATTGTCTGGAAAGACGTGTCGCATTAACTCTTTTAAAGATGGTACTGACACACAAAAATCAGATGAGATAGAAATTAAATCAGATGCGGATTCTGTAGGAAATTTTCCATCACCCAGGCTAAGGAGTTGTTTTGCAAAGTTTTCAAAAGGGATATCACCGAGTACGCGCACTCGCATGTTAGTGATTAAAGTGTTCCATTGGACGTATTGCCAAAGTTCCGAGGCTTTGATGCACGCATTTAGTTCGTCCTCTGGCGTTGCTCTTGAAATGACAGGTAGAGTTTGACGAAAGTCTCCCGATAGCAACTCCTCCCATAATTGTCATTTCGGAGATCACA
This sequence comes from Araneus ventricosus, assembly GCA_013235015.1. Lineage (NCBI taxonomy): Eukaryota > Metazoa > Arthropoda > Arachnida > Araneae > Araneidae > Araneus > Araneus ventricosus. Next base: position 8,676 of record BGPR01015285.1, read on the forward strand.
CACAGTTCAATCAAGAGCTTCAAAAGACTTTGTTTCTCATTGTGCACTCATCCCAAACAATAAGTTTGCAAGTTCGTAGTGCAGTCGTCTTAAAAGCCCTTTTGCTTATATTACATATAGGATTCTCAGTTTGAGCTAAGTTGAGTGGTAACTGTAACGCTGAATGAGCTGTGCGACCACCATCCAAAAGTGTGACAGCTAATCCTGATGAAGCAACGGCAAGAGCTATATGATGTTTAAATCGAATTACAGAAGGATCAAATTTATTAAAGAGTTCTTTCAAGTTCACCCAGGGGAGTCGAGGAAGAGAATGCCACCGTTCCCGTCAGCAATGAAATTCATCACTGCTTCATAAGCCGTTCTCAGATCTTCTGTCAGTCGAGTTTATTTGTTTCCACCATATGTTGTAAAATATCGATATCGTAGTTAGTTTCTCGTAGCAAATCTCTATCCAGAGTATGATGTGCTTGTCTTGGTGGGACGGGTAATCCAAACTGAAGCAACGTTTTCCCACAAGTTGATAGACATTTATCTTCAAGCAGTATGAGAGTTTCTTTGTAAATCTGGGGTACGCAATGTAAATCTATGTCTGGAGTCTCCCTCTGCTTTTGATAAAAAATAGCTTCACTAAACCTATCTTTGGATTTTTCCCAAAGACGGGGTGCGCAGGTTGTAATAATAAGGGCAAATAAATCCCGTAATTGAGGGGGGAATCGTGAGACAGGTGCCTCTTGCAAGGTCGAATCCCAGTGTTGATCGTCTTCCAGTAAACTGAGTTTTACATTGCTTCTCTGTATCAAACCTCCCTTCAACAGCTTTTAAATCTGTGAAATAAGTGGGTCCTCTGAGGGTATTGAGTAACAGACGGAGATAAAAATACTCAGCGATATTTCGGTGAACCGTGTATACAAGTCCTAATGCATCAGATTCACAAACGTGGGATGTCCTGAAAAGACAGTACCTTATTTTCTTCTACAAAATGATTTTTAGACTTATTCTAAGTGTAATATTTAGTTATCTCTGCATACAATAATGCTTTTGCGAATGTATCTTCTTGGCAGAGCTCAAAGTAGGCTGTTAATGTTGTATCTGTCTGATGAGTAGCTCTTTCGTGAGCATTATCTGAAGTGAAATAAATACGTTGGCCGTTTTGATGAACGATTGTTGGGATAGCAATGACCCAATTCTGTGGTATATTTGCCCTTGTATTTTAAAAGTTGGCGTGAATGCTTCTCGAACGACATCTGTGGTTCCAAATGATGTAAAATGAAAGCATGCGTCATATTTTCTAATGTTTCGAGGGAAATGTGTAGATTTAAAAGTTACTCCAGAAATGACTGAATACAATGTTTCTGGTGGTTGATCAAGAGAGGGTAGTTTTACTTTTCCGTTAGAGCAAAACATTCCTCTTGAATTTTTTAGATCGACAATAATTACATACTACGTTCATTTTCCCAATAGGTGCTTTGGGGTGGAGCCAATAATCTTTAGTTGGATCATACCTAAATGCCTCTAGATAGAGACCCTGCCGCATGCTTGTTTGTTTTCTATTTACATGTTGTGATCGGTCAACACGCAATCGTTGCTCTCGATAATCAAGGCGTTAGCCAGATGATTTTAGATTTCTTGCCTAATGCGTTGTTGCTGCAGACGCTGTAAGTTTGTATTGCTCCTTCAGATGACGATAGTTTTTGTGCTGTGCTTTGCCGATGGCTGTTGAGTTCGCAAGTGGTTCTCAGACGCCCGTAAGTTTCGCGGCCTAGCCGTTTTGCTATAGACGCTGCCGAGTTTGACAGGTTCTTCAGATACCCGTAAGTTCTTGCCCTAATGCCGTAGACTGTTGCGAGCGTTGCTGTAGACGCTGCCAGCGGTTGTACGAGGTTCTTCAGATGCCCGCAAGTTTGCTGCCTGGCCGTAGATCGTTGCTGTAGACGTTGCTGTAGACGCTGCCGAGTTTGTACAGGTTCTTCAGATGCCCGTAAGTTTGCTTGCCTAATGCCGTAGACTCTGTTGCTGTAGCGTTGGAGCGTTGCTGTAGACGCTGCCGAGTTTGTACAGGTTCTTCAGATGCCCGTAGTTTGCCTAATACGTTGATGCCATATCTCACTTTAAGACCGAATCCGCGATCATGCCGGGTTATTAACTAGCATTTATGCTTCCTGGAGAGTTGTATTTAGCAAATGCCAGACAGTAACGACTATTTTGAGTTTCAGATATCAATAGATTATCAGTTTTCTCAAAAGGTCGGCAGAGACAGTCCATATTTCGAACTATTAATCCCTTGCAGTTAAATCTGTTTGCAAAAATTCAAGCATAAATGGTAGAAATTATTTATCTGTCGCCAATTAGGCTAATTATTAATCATATTTAATTGCCGAGATCTAATTGTTAGATTTAGTCGTTCAAACTAAATAAAAAATAGAGGAAATATATGTAAGAGTTAATATAATTTCTTTTAGCGTAATATTTGTTTTACCCGCACGACGATTGCGCGGTTCGAACTTATTTGAGCTCGCAGTCCGGAAGTTTGCACCTTCGTAGTTATCTCTCGACTGTGATCCTATGTAAACATCGGTATTTTCTTCATAAATCACTAAGTAACGGCCTTAAAAACTTTCGAAATGGGTACCATATTACGAAAAATTTAACTTAAAAATCATGGTCTACATTAGGCAACTACTGCCAGAGCCACGGCACTTTCATAGACTTCCACCCAATCCATAGGATGAATCCTCAACCAGGGCCGCCAGGCGAGATCCCGAGGTCAAAGACACGTCATACGCTCCCAATCAGCTAGCTTCTCCCCCCCCCTCCCTTTGAGATTGACTGTAGTATATCAATGCACCAGATCGTCTCTGTCTTGCTGCCTTGCCGTCACGATCACGTATTATTTCAAAAAATATGACTCTAGCCACCTACTCTAATTGTCGGTTAATATGAATGAGAAGGTTTTAGCTTTAGATTGAGAAATAAACTGAAAGTGAATGTTAACTCACGCAGGTCCCCCCATTCACCAAGGATAAAAAGTAAAAATTGAAAATAAATAAAAATATTTTTTCTTATCGTGACCCCAGAAATTTTGCCTTTCTCTCCGCAGTGCCGACATCAGATAACACATTTTTCGCATAAAAAAACAAATTACAGAACGTAACTATCACTACGTGACCTATGGTTCAGTCGCCCCTCCATCCTTAACTGTTACTTGTGAGCAAATGCCAATGGTACTGTTGCCAACGATGATGAGCAGCTACCTGAAACATAATTAATATTTTGCTATAAGTTACATACCTGCCTAACTTCCTAGTTATGCGAATATAAATGCCCTCGTAAAGCTTATTTAAGCGGAAGGCCCCTTACTTCTCTAAGCCTTCGATTCAATGTCTGCATTTTCTCCTTTAACATGTTGATATAAAACGACTACACGAAATTATATTGATTCTGCTCAACGCAACGATCATCAATAAGCACTCACCTTTCTCAATTTTTTTTTGAAATTTTAACAGGAACAAAATACTCATTTTCGCGGCCTTAGTTTATATCAGTGAATATTTTCTATTATGTATTTATACTGAACATTTTCTTCTCCTCTTTGAAATTTCAAAAATTTTCCCGTTAAGTCGACGAAATATTCCTCCATTTCTATCAAATTACCCAAAATTGTTTTTCAATTAGGGATGCGATTGCAGTGAAAATAACTCGGTTTCTGGTTATTCAGGTTTTTCACCTTCAGTTAAATTCGCAAAGCATTAAACGCTCAAAAATATATAATTTGAAATAACGGTTTTTCAGTTTTTTAATGAAAACAAATCCTGTTTATGACAAAATTTTTTAATAATATTGTTTTATAGAAATCAACCATTGTGAATATTTATCTCTTCATAAGACTCTTTCAAATCCCATATCAACAGACGCCTCAGGGAAGCTGTTGACGTTGATTGAATGATACATAGGGGCCGTTCAAATATTGGCGATAAGCACAAGGGAGTTTGCACTGGGAAGACTGGAGAGGGGGTAAAGGTGATGCTTTACGTAAGACATGCAATCACTTTATTTCCGAAAATCTCTTGTAATTGCGGCTAAATAAATTTAATTTAAAAATTAAATTTGAAAAAAAAAAGTTAATAATAAAAGAAAAATAAACTTGATTTTGTAATAAACTTGAATTAGAGGAATCAAACTACCATTTTTTTTTTTTATTAAGCCTAGCTAGAGTTTTTTATTTAATTAAGTCCTAAAAAATTTTAAATTACGATTGTTCTGTAGTTTTGTAAAAAAAAAGAACGGGGGGAGGGTTGCAGTTTGTACGTAATTACTAAGAGGGGGTTATGGATTTGCCTATTTTTTGCTGACAAGGGGAGGGTTAAAAAAATGCTCAAAAAATACCAAAAACATGCTTACGTAATATTTGAACGGCCCCTAACTTGGTAAATTTTAGTCTAATAGAACCTAAAATCGAGCCTATCTTCCGATCCGGTTTTTTTTACCCGGTTATTCGATTTTAAAAAAATAACCGGTTATAACCGAGACAAAAAATAACCTAAAAAACCGGTTAACCGAAGCAAAAAACGGTTTTCGATAAAAACCGGTAGGTTTTTCCCATCCCTACTCTCAATTCAAAAGGCAATTGCATTGATGGCAATATCACATTTACCGCAAACAACAGTCCTTTTAATTTAACGCCGTCCAAGTAGTTTAGTTGCAAAGTTATAAAATTAAATTAAGGCACAATTTTACCTAAAGCCAATTTAAATGCTAATAGTCCTTTGAATATTCGTAATAAAATCAATAGTAAAATCTCGAGATTAAGATTTTCGGGGATTGAAGATGATTTCGATTATTTTATTATATAAAATAATTTTATATAATAAAATTAAAATTTTATAATTTTCTTCAACATTTAAAGTAAACGTTGAATTTTGTTAATTAAAGAACGCATTTATATCTTATTATCCGAACGCAACAGTCGATCTGTTAAAGACTTGCGATAGAGTCGCTGGTAAGTGCAAAGACAAATACAATTGATTTATTTCTGTATTGTGCTGTTCTTCACACTTAAGAAAGGGGAAGAAATAAAAATTTGAAACGTTTCTCGCTTAAGCAGAGCACTCCAGATTAATGGATTTAGCTGGTAAGCTCTCAGTTAGGTTTGAATTTGTTCACACGTAATTCCATTTAATTTGGCATTTAAAAGGCAGTCGAATTAGCAAAGGAGGAAGAACACTTTATAAAGATTTTCTGAGATTGATAAAAATATTTATATACGTTTACTAATTAATACCCCTAATGTCACATCATTTCGTCACGGTACAGGTAATTTGAATCTCTAATTCAAATCCAGACTTTTAATTGGGCTTTTCACACATTTCTAAACTGAAAGTTAAATCCCCCAAAAAAGAAATATTTTTAAGTATTACTTTCAGTAAACTCTACTTTAATTTAGTTAGATTAATCTCACGTTTTAACCCATTATTACCAAATTAATTTAAACCACAAATTTCAGTAAAACTCTTTTAAATTATGTTAGAAACACCAAGATTAACTGTAAAGTAAAATCAAATTCCGAAAGGAATGTCTTTTAGAAAACAAATTATTGAAATATCGGTAGGAAATAATTTAAAAAACTTTTTACTAGATACACATTAATTTTTAAAAAAATACAGTAAACTATCAAAAACATAAAGATCACTTTTGAATTATTTAAAAATAAATCAAAGTGAAAAAAATCAAAATAAAGGCATTTTGACTTCAAAATCTGGCTAACTTACGGCCAACTGAAAATTGTTTGGAATACAAATTGAATTGCTGGACAAAGCAAAAAAGAAACAATGGAATGAGATCGGCTTGGCCGAGTGAAACTGCAACTGTCCTCAAATGAGGACGCTGGCCGTAAATTGGTTAAAGCCAGACGAGGGCTGTTTTGGAATAGAACTTATGACATTGAACCGCAGTCAGATGACAATATCTGAGCCAGCATCTCCTTCTGAAACTTCCATAGAACAGAAAGGACACATAAAAATTTGACGAATATCTAATTCGGCTCGGATGCCAAGGGTGTCCTTCAAAGGACTCGCTCATTTTAAAATTAAGGTAGCCGCCTTCTGCGATCAACTGTTCGCCTGTGATATTAATATCCTGTGCAGCTATGCTTGCAACTTGGCGAGATAGATTGGTGGTCTCTTAAGGACTCTGTCATTATTTGTTCTGTTTTATTTTGCGTCATTCCTCAAAAATGGAGGATGGTGGGAGGCAGGCGACTTTTGATGACATATCTAGAGGTCATAAGCTCCCATATGAAATAAAAATGGTCGAAATCGGTCAAGTGGTTGGGGCTGGGGGATTTTTTGATGGTTTTCCCCCATAGAGAAGGTATAGTGGAGAAGTATTTTTTGGATTTCTCTCTCGAAAATGGAGCGCAGGCACCATTGATGACGACCATCATGAGCTTTCATATGAAATAAAAATTATCGAAATCGGTCGAGTGATTAGGGCTGGGAGACTGGTACTCTGGTTTTGTCAATTATTTTAAATATATAGATAACTCGGCATAGATTATGGATAGAAATATGAAGCCAGTGGTATTTTTATTTCGAAAGCCGTAAAAATCTGATACAAAAGTTTAAAAATCGATTACAAATGTTGCCGACAGATGGCGCTGTACGTTGTAATCCCAGTACGGAGTCGGAGATGAAAACTATAAACTGTTCTTTGCAAGTAATCAATACAATCGCATCATAATCGATTTAAGATGTGCATCTTTTGCAGCACAGAGATGTCACAACGAAGAACTCAGTTTTCAGACACCTTCTGTAGTGGGTCAACGGAAATGGACGAACGTACCTCCCCGATCAACTCATCAAGTTCGTCCAGTGTTGCAGGATTGTTCCGGGAAACAGTATCCTTCAGTGTGACCCCACAAGAAATAGTCGCAGGGAGGCCAATCCATGCCAGTTCCAGTTAAAGTTGAATATTCCAAAGCAATGACTATGTTCTCTAGGTATTCCTCAAGAAAGCAAAAACCACTTGAATACGATATGGTCGGATCCCATATTGCATAAACCATGAAGTGTTTGTTCGATCATGTAGTGTGGCAGCAAAGTGTCAAGAAACAGAAACGCTCCTTTCACGTTTCAACAGTAGAACTGTCCGAAGGCTGACCACTCTATGCTTCAGAGCACTCTTTAACTCTCTGAACCCGGCTAAAGTGAGAATTCCAGGACCACAAAAATTGCAGTAAATTTCGTTCACGAAAACAGAATGGAATTCTCCCTTTCTTTACAGAAATTCTAGGAGGACGACACCCAAGGTTGGGCGATCAATTGTCAACAAAGAAAGGAACTCCTTTTCCGTAAAATTCAATCTGTCGCCCGAAACCTCCTAACTTCTGCCTCTGTCGGGCGGTTTGAGGCGGGTTAGAGCTCATAGGGTTAAAGGAATTAGCCTACGACTACTGCGTACAGCGCCACCTGTAAGAAATCTTTGTGAATAATTTTGAAACTTCTGCATCAGATTTTTATGTCCTTTAAAAAAGCATATCATTGGTTTCATTCTTCTATCGATTTCCGTTGTCGAGTTATTTAATTTTAAAATGAAGAAGTCCTTTGTGGGTTCCTTTATGTTAAGAATTGTAAACTGCATATCCCTATTAGCACAAGATATTTTATGAAATCTCTACGATGTTGTTATGAATGCAATAGATCCTAATAATTGTCATAAACAACCTAATGCCTATATCATTAATGTACATTGTACAATGCTGTTCAAAATTATTAGAGCGCTACAGAAAATTTTACACTTTTTATTACAGTAAATAAATTTATTTATACCCCAATTGTATTAATTTTATTATTAATTCAATCGTATTCATTAGAAAAAACTTCATATAACTCAAAATTTAACGCAAAATAAGTCAGACATTTTCATATAACTCTAAATGATGTGTTGTTCAAAATTATTCGAACTATCAAAAGCTTACAACGAAAAATAACAGTTTTTTAAAATACAATATCGATATTTAATGTTTCTATGGGCCTTCTTTGCTCTAAATCACTGCTTTCAGTCTTTGAGATTTAGGCTATCAACCAGTTTCTGCGTTGTCTAATGGTTGAGTCTGCTCCATTCATTTCTGATCGTCTGAAAAAATTGAGTTTTATTTCTTCTCTCTTCAGAAGGGAATTTCGGATCCTAAACTCATCATGAATTTTAGATGGGATTAAGGTCTGGTCTTTGTAGTGGCCACTCCAGTACCTTAATCATGTTTCTGAGAAGTAATTTTCGTAAATCCTTGACGTGTGTTTTAGGTCATTATCTAGGTCATCACAATTTCACCTGTTATCTAAATCTATCTATTTAGGTCATTACCGTTGATCATCACAATTTCACCAATACCTTTAGAGGGAAGCAACCCCATACCATCACATTTCCGCCTCACTGTTTTACTCTCTGTAGGATATTCACCATTTTAAGAGCCTCACCTGATCGTCCCCACACCCTTTTACGTTTTTAGGTAGATTCCTTATAGGAAGTCTACCTATGGTAATGGTTCTCATGACACGACTTTCAGAAAATTTCTGCAGATCTTCATCGATCATGACCCCTAGAACCCAAAACCACACTTCATTAAAAAGATTATATTATATATATATATATATATATATATATAATAACGCGTTTTCCCATGTTATCTTGTGAACACGAGAACTGGAGTAATTTTCATTGAAATTTAACCAGCATGGGATATGTTGTAAGGATAGTGAAATTCTCGGTCGAGTTCGTAGATGGACTATCCAGCTCAAAGGAGGTGGAAATGGTGGGGAGGTGGAAATTTTCATTTTCGAATAATTCCTTTACATTTGAAAATAGAAAGAAAATTCAAATTAGTCGAATTATTGCCTTATCATAACAAACAATTTTTGCATTTAAACTTTTTCTATAGCTACAATTGCTTAGAAGTTATGAGCTGAAAAAGGATTTTCCCTCCTTTCCCCCTAACTTAAAGTACATTTTAACCTATGCATGTTACCCCTTGTTGGAAAGCTCTCGTCATTTCCAATCTCTTACACCCGCTTTCATTCTTGAATCTCTAATCGTTATGAGAACAGAGGGCGAAATGTTCTTTTCCTTATTATTAGTAGAGATGTGTATATATATATATCGCTTTTACCGATGTTATATTGTGAACACGATAACTAGAGTAATTTTGATTAGGTTTTAACCGGCGAGGGATATGTTGTAAGATAGGTGAAAATATCGGCCGAGTTTGTTGATGGGCTAACCAGATAAAAGGAGGTGGAAATGGAGGGGGACTGAAAATTTCATTTTTCCATAATTCCTTTACGATTGAAGATAGAATGAAGATTCAAAATAGGCGAATTATTGCCTCTTTATAATAAACAACTTTTGTATTGAAACTTTTGTGATAGCTACAATTTTTAGAAGTTATGAGATAAAATGCCTAAATATAGGGGGGGGGAATTCAATTCTACGACTAAAGAAAGGGGGAAAAAATTCAATTAGGCGAATTATCACCTTATCAGAACTAACAACTTTTATATTAAAAGTTTTTGTCAGCTAAAATTGCTTAGAAGTTATGAGCTGAAAAGCGATGCTCAATTCCCCCCAATTTATCTTTTCTCCATAGCTCCATTACGATTGAAGGTACAAAGAAAATTTCAATTAGGGGAATTATCACCTTATCATAACAAACTACTTTTATACTGAAAGTTTTTTGACAGCAAGAATTACTTAGAAGTTATGTGCTCCCATCAGCCGCATTCACTTCCACTTTTTATATGGTAAACAAGTTGATATACCTGGCTGTTTTCATGTTTAAACATTTTTAATGTAAAAATTACTATTGTATAAATATTATAATACACAAATTCCTTTTCTGAACTGAAACGTTTTTAATTAAAATGAGTATATCAATTAAAACAGATGATTTTTAAAAACAGCTGTTTTCTCCATACATTATTATTTGTTATATAGGTACTTCCAATTTTGTTAACAATTACTAAAGTAAAAGAAAGATTTTAATGAATATTTTGAAACAAATAAATTAACTAGTTAATTATTCATTAATTTAAAGCAGGAAAATAAATCAATAGTTGGTCCCGATATAAATTGTTAATCGTCTACAGTTAAAATTTTCTTTTAGCATTCTTCCTTCTGGAAACAGTTCTTCGTATTATTGTTGTTCTTCAACAAGAATATTGTTAAGATTTCAGTTTAAAATTAATTTTGAAAACATATTAAAATGAGAGAAACAAATTTATGGAAATGAAAGATACCTCGGAAAAAAGCCTTGCTTATTTTTTAATTAAGTGAAATTTTAAGCAACTTTTAGGCTTTGAAAAGTTGAAAGTGACCTTTCTCTTTTCTTAAATAAAAAGTTTGCAAAGTTTGATTGAAATCAGTCCAGTGGTTTAGGAGAAGATGTGGAACATACATACAGAGATAATTATTAGATAATTATAAGATAAAGATTGCTGGCAAATGGTATGAGCCATAAAAAAGGTTTTAGTGAAGATTTTGTCACAATTAATTATTTAACTTTAATTAAGTAAATAGTTAATTTTAATTAATCAAACAGTTAATTTGATAATTAGTTAATTTGACAGATAACTGTAATTTGATATTTAACTAAACATGGCGGAACCATTTAATAAATTCAATATAAAATAGCCAAAAACGATAGATATTTAAATAAGAGTTCCCTTTATCTTTTTTCATATTGAAAAATATCTCCTTAACTTTAAAATTGTTTTGGGATTTTCTGCTTGTGTATTTGGTTCTAACCGTCGATGGAGATTTAAATTCACTGTTCAAATTGGCTGCATTCATATCCTATGCTTTAAACACACGTATTAAATTTGCCACTCGCAATGTTTAATAATTTTTATTCTCTTATATGTTAAGAATTTAGTGACTGTTATCTCTGCAACCAGGGAGTTCTCTAAATGAGCCCATTTTAGTAATATTTAAGTGTTTCATGTCATGTGATTTTACCGTATGACAAAGTAATGTTCGCACTATTATATTGTAACCTAGATTAAATAAATTAATTTTTAAATCTAGAGTCTTTTTTCATTCGTGTCAAGAGTCAATTTCTTGTTACTGTTTCAGATAGGCTGGCTTAATGTTACATAGGAGATATTTGCACTGCTGAGATGTTCATTTCTTTATGACTCCTACCTGTTGAATGATTATCTGTTCAGATATAAAAAAAATTAAATGCCATGAAAACAGAATCGCAGAATAAATATTGCATTGTGTAGAAACAATAAAGTCATTGGCTTTGTCTGTATTGATCAATATGTAATATTTCATTACTTTTGTAAGATTAACGTAAAGGAATCTACCTTTGCCTTCAAGCTTGCCGAAAAGGGATTTTTTATCCCTAAAGATTACATTTGCTTTTGTATGACTATAAAACACTGTTCCAGAATTGTGAAACTTCAAAATATGCTCTTTTGCAAAGACCAAGCGTATTGCCATGTTTTGTTTTGAGATGTATTGAGATTGTCTGGTCTTTTTCTTTGAATACAGATTATCAACCCTTGATAAGCTGTATTCAAAGTTTTTGATTATAACGCAAACTGTCAGAGCCGATGCATTCAATTTCAAGTCTTAATGTCTCTTAACGATAAAATCGTTCTTTTTCTGTGCAAATCTTACATTCATAGTCTTCTCTTATACTTGTTTTCGGTTTTCTGTCTCGCATTCTCTTGTTTTCGGTAGATCCTGTCGTCTCAAACTTCTTGCACAAATGGTAGATACCCACCATCGCCAGTTTATACTTTTTTTGCTAGGTTTTCATACGATACCCCATCGTCTCGATCTTCATTGTTGCGGTGGCGAAGATCAAAAGAAATCTTTTTGCTCTTGAGAATTACTGTTGGCTTCACTGCTTCATAGTTCAAACAAATAAATTGTCAAATAAATTAATCTGTTGAAGTTATTAAAATTTACCAAAATGAAAACATATCCAATTCGTACTTACTTAAATATAACCTTTGTCACCAGTCGTTCGAATAATTTTGAACAGCTAGAATATACTTTTTAAAACAATAATACTTTCTAAGAAGTAGCGATATTTCATGAAATAACTAAAGCTTATATGCTTTTATGGAGGATGAAATAAGTGTACTAGAAAATCAAAACAAAATAGCAAATTATCGTGTTATTAAAAGTTTATGAACAAAAGATAAAATTCTAAGAGTCCGTTCTAATAATTTTGAGCAGCACTGTCTATAATTCTAAGAGTTCCAAGGCACTAAAACGATCATTTTTTCCAGATGTTTCTTGTTTTCTTTAATGTGAAATTCATTCGTTTCCAGAAGCACCAAAAGCCGCGGTGGCCTAGTGGTAGGGCCTCGGCTTCGAGGCCGAAGGGTTCCAGGTTCGAAACCTAATTCAAAGGAAGATTCGCCGTGTATGTGGGCCTGTTGCTGGTTACGTAGGGAGCCAAACATCCCCCGCTGGGGTGGTGCGGAAGTTTGGAGAGAGGTCAGCTGACTGCGGTTCAAAATTACGAGGTCCGTCCCAAAATAGACCTCGTGTTGCTTCAAAACGGGACGTAACTATAATTGGACTAAACCATAAGTTTCGAAATGCATACCACCAAGATTTAATACTCTTCTAACCAATTTTTTTCAGTGCCCTGAACCGAGATGGTCTATAGCAGGACGTCAAAACCTAATTTACCCTTTTCTGAGACCGCAGGAAGCATACTTACATCAAATTCATCAGTTTTTAAATATCAACGATGAGCTGTTTTACTACATATGATCAGAGCTACTATCTCTTTATATCATCAGAAACATCACATTCATTCATTCATTCATAAATTAAAACAAAAGATATCATTAAACACTTTAATCTCAAAACGTGATTTTTATAATGAAATAAATTATAAAATGATTATTATTCGTTTGAGATGGTAATGTGCCAGCTGAAAAGAAGGTCGGCGACATTCTCGCAAAATTTTGAGGAAACAAAAACCCTTTTTGTTTCAGTTTCCCGTTTCAAACCATAATGAAGTGTTTTGATTTGTTAATTAATAAATAAATAAATAGCAAATCGTATTAATTTTATCTAATTAGATGAATAAATTTCTGTTTTAATCAATATCAGTTCCTAAATTGTTTTGGTATACATTTTGTAGGAAAAATAGCCGTTTAAAAAAGTTAACTGTCAATTCTGAAGCTCTTAGAAGGCCAGTGCAATTAACATTTGAAAAATATGAATCCTCAAGGACGGAGATCATTTCTTCCTTTTTATGGTAGCTCAGTGCATTGAGTTGCTCACTGGGTAATGCTTTGAATAAACCTCGGTGGTTATGCCATGGAACGAAATGTATTCCCCCCTTATTTAAGTACCTTTTCCAACTGAATAACAGAGTGATGTAGATGAAATAATAATACTGAATTCCAGTGTCTACATCATGACAATGCAGGTCTTTTCTGTTTAGCATCCACCTAGCCGCCCTCGGCGACCAGCTGTTCGCCCGTAATATTAACAGCCTGTAGTTATGCTTGCAACTAACTAAAATGCGAATGGGCGGTTGTAGAGGCTGAGGGACTCTCTGCCAAAGTTTTATTTTGCAATATATCTCGAAAATGGAGGTGGCGGGTGGCAGGTGACCGTTGATGAAAAATCTAGACATCATAAGCTTTCATATGAAATAACAATTGTCGAAATCGGTCCGGTGGTTGAGGATGGGAGACTGTGAAGGTTTTTCCCATAGAGAATGTACAGTGAATGTGTTTTTTCGATTCTTTTTCGAAATGGAGAATTTCGGACGGCACGCGATTACCGTCAAAATCGATCCAGCTGTTGGGGCTGGAGAACTGGTCCTCTGGTTTTGCCAGTTATTTTAAATAAATAGATTTATTAAGTTTGCCTTGAAAGTTTACGTAAGGGTCTGATTAATTAATAAACGCCTCCGCGCATTTCATTAGAAATACCCAGCTTCATTTACAAAACTGCTTCATCCCAAATAACTTCGATTCAAGACGCAAATTAAATATTCTGTTTTCCAACAGAATGATTTCACAAACCTAACGTAAACGAATAAAGTATTCATTAACAAAGCTGAATTTCCGAATCAACTTCGGCAGCAAAATCTAAAAGGAATTTTGTCTTTGAATTATTTTGCAATGAAATGTTATTAAGTTTAAGATAAAGATCAAAGTTTACGCTGAAACATATGTTTCAGTATTTTTGAATAAATTTTGTGGCGAGTTTATCTTCTGAAGTTTTAAAGTTTCAACACAATTGTATTTTTAAAGACATTTTTTTTGTCTGTTAGAGGTTTCAACCCAAATTCTTATGAATTAGTAAACTAGGAGAACTTGTCTTTGTAAGCGTCTGAAAATTCTATCAAAAGAACAAACTTTTAACAGATAATGAATATTTATAAACTATTAAAGTTAGAATTCAACTTTGGTGAGCTGGCTCTTAACAAACAGATAAGCTTAAATTCCATTAAATATTAATTTCAACACACTGAAAAGTAACAAATAATTCTTTTAAAATAAATTCAAAATGTGAATTATTAAAATATTCTCAAAACGGAACTTTCAGTGTCTGTTGTATTATTTTTTTAAATATTGCCTTTCTGATTCTAAGACATTAACAAGATTCCATAAAAGATAAATATTTTGACATGTGTATGAATCTAAAATCATATTTATCCGATATTTTTATCAAAGATTTGGTCGATGTTTGTGTATTGTGAAATGTATTTTAATATTAATGCAAGGATTATTAATGAAACTTTACGAATTCAAACGTAATTCATTTGAATTCGTCGGTAATTCGAATTTTTTCTCTGCCATTTTGAATTTCTTATTGACACTAAAATATCATGTGTAATTAAAATTTAGCTTGGTTAATTCGAAGTCAAAATTAAAAAGTTAAGAAACCTGTTTTTATTTCTTAATTCTTTCGTTAGTCAAATGCGCGAGTGCTTTGTGTCCTCGGTAATAGTAAGATCCTCAGTTGTGTGTAGTAAGTGCAGTGAGGTCCTCGAAGGTAATAGTCCGATATTAAGGCCCCTGTGCAATGTGTTCAATCACAGAAACATTAAAAAATTTCTCACTTTAAAAAAACTATTTGCACACGTTAGGTATGAACTCTTCTGTTTATTTTGAAGTTTTATTGCATATCTGTTGTATTCAAAATTCCGTATACTATTTGTTTGTTAACACTGGGTTAATGGACTTTTCTTGTGCACCTATTTCCACAGAGATCCGTCAAATTGATGGGTAAAGGAAACTACAGATTTTCTTTAAAAAATGATTTAATTTAAATACAATTACAGTAACAACAGACTTTATTTATAACAATATTAACAGGTTAAATTAATTTATACAAACGTTTACTACATATACATTTATTCAGAGCATCTTTTGCAGATACATTCTATTGTGTGTCTGCATTTTCAGCAAACGTTCTTCTCACACTCACTGTTAACATCTATTGATTTCTCCTGTTCCAGCAAACAGCGGCCTGTTGATACAGCTTTCGAAGTAATCGAAAGACATCTCTTCAGTTACGATTTTTATTCGGAATTTACTTTCTGGTTACTTTTACATTTGTTACCGGATAAATAATTTCACTATTAAAACCGGTTTATTGCGATTAATTAGGAAATTATTTAATTGCACCTGTTTATCCGAATACCGGTCAAATGGACGGATATCCGGAGAAATAGGTATGCATCATACAGAATTTTGAAATTACTGAGCTGAGAAGGAAATAAGTTTGAGTATGTATTCGCATCATTCTGTCAATTAAAGTCAGCATAAATTGCAAGAAAATAACAGTAACAGGAAACAATAATAAGTTGTAATTTTGCTCATGAAATCTGAAATCCACCAAATTGATCCGTTCCGTAAACGTAGTATGCAAATTACTAATTTATTAAAATGATTGATAGAAAATTAATAATAATTATTATCATTTTATTTATTAAAATTGCTTACTGTTTATTTATTGATTTTGCGTTAAATGTCAAAATTATTAAACATTTAAAAATTCTATGCTGTCATTTTTTTGTTTAAAGATTGTTGTTTTCTCTTGCTGTATTCATTTTTGATTCATTCGAGTTTTTGGATAAAACGAGTTTTTATTGTGATCCCGTGAGCTTCGAATTAGCCAAGCTTCATTTTATACCAAATATTGCGTAATCTTTTAAAGTAAGTCACCTGTTAGATAAAATATCAACATCGCTTTAAGATTACTAATTAACTACATACCTATCTCTTAAAGTGTCCGTTCACGTACATTACACCATCTTACCCGTTTATGTTTCTAAGGCAACCGATCGACAATCCCTTATGCTTTAGCAACAAGTTTCTCCCCGTCACTTAGTAGAGTAAGCTGAATCTGAAATGCCATCGAACCGCTTAGAAAAGCATGCACCGACACAAAGCGGTTTGGCAACGAAACTTTTAGTGGTATGGATGCTCGGTTCGAAAATATCGATTGCGCTTATGGGACCAACGGCCTTTAGTGGACACTAGAGACGATAATAACTTCTGGGCGCGATTTTAATGCATCTACGTCACCACTTAACAAGTTATTTTGACTGAACTGACCACTAGATGTATAATTAGATGTTTCGACGGAGTTAAAGCTTTTCATTAGGGTTGGGAAATTCCAAGGTTTCGAATTCGTTAATGGATACGAACATTAGATAAGAGAACATTAGATATAGAGAAGCTAACCATTATAATGGTTCTCATGGCAAGACTTCGAAAAATTGTCTGCACCGTTTCTCCGACCATGGTACATAGAACCGATAAGGATATGTTTAGGTCGTCCATAGAATCAACAAGTGTCGTGCCAGTCGAGGTCGTAGATGGCCGTCCAGTTCAATGCGGATGGAAATGGTGAAGGGTTGAAATTTTAATTTCCCCATAACTCCCTTACTATTCAAGTAATTCAAATTAGGCAAATTATGGCATCATCATGACGAAAAACTTTCGCACTAAACGTTTTTCGATAGCTGCCATCCCTTAGATATTGGAGGTTGAAAAGTGCTGCTTTTCGACTGCCTTTTAACTTATGCATGCGCCACCTCGTTCGAACCTCTCATCAATTGCATTCTCTTCCATCGACTAAAATTTGGTAAGCAGTCTTACCGTAGATTAACATTGTAGATCTGACTCAAATTTTGGATCTAATCTGTCCTTTTCAAAGCCGCTGCTTACAGGAAATTATAGATGTCTTTAATCTTTATTCCACGTCTCTTATAAAACGTCGACACTCATAATTTAAATTCTAACAAAAGAAAGAATATAGCAGATTTTTAGATTGAACTCAAATAGCTACCGAATGCGTTTGGTCGTCTTAAAGATTAAATAGGCGAACTTCTAAAATTAAAGAGATCTGCATTGTGCAACATGGTCCTCAGCTGAGAAGGACGATTTTCTTTGGATAAATCTGAAACTTTTATGGCAAACATCCATGCTCCCTTTAACAAGGTTCGGCGCTTCAGCTTGTGCCAAAGCAGAAAAAAATGCGATTAATAAAGTACGTCAACCACGCCCCGGAAGTCCAAACTTTTATGAGAACCACACCCACAGTGATATCCGGGCACATTCACTGATGAAACCCATAAAAAAGAGAGATCTGATTTATTAAGTAAATGTGTGCTTTACATCTCTTTAACGACACGTTTAGAGGGTAATAATTTGAAATAGTCATTAGAGATCCATAAAATACGTCAGCAGCGATTCTCAGTCACAAGTTGGATATTACGGTAATTCCATAATTACGGTACAACCAATATTACCCGAAATAAAGGGGCGTTTCGGATAACTATTTTTTCGGTTAAGCCAAGAACATCGTTTCCTATTTT
This sequence comes from Araneus ventricosus, assembly GCA_013235015.1. NCBI lineage: Eukaryota > Metazoa > Arthropoda > Arachnida > Araneae > Araneidae > Araneus > Araneus ventricosus. The sequence continues at coordinate 26,542 of BGPR01015285.1, forward strand.
GCATCTAATTGCTGTCTGTTGTTCTGAGATGGTTTGAGTATAAAGCGAATTCAAAACCCTCTTTGTAGGTTACACGTATATTCTCTATTGGGGCCGTTCAAATATTACGTAAGCACCCAAGGGGGGGAGGGGGTTTGCGATTTGCTTTTGTTTATGATTTGCTTATTTTCTGAAGGGATGGGGGAGGGGGAGATGAGGATGCTTATGTGCAGACATGGAAACATCTATTTCCGAAAATTTTGTAACTTGCACAAATAATTTAATTAATAAAAAATTAAATTTGAAAAAAAAGTTAAATTGAAAAAGAAAAAATAAACCTTGATTTTGTAGTTTAAACTTGAAATTGTTAGGAAATTAAACTTTACATTTTTTTATATTTTAAGCCTAGTTAGAGTTTTATTTGAATTGTCCTAAAATTTTAAAATTAGATTATTAGTATATAATGTTTTGTAAAAAAAAAAGAAAGAACGGGGGGGGTTGCAGTTTGTCACGTAATTATAAGAGGGGGGTTTTGCGATTTGCTTAATTTAGGACAAGGGGAGGGGGGTAAAAAAATATCAAAAACATGCTTACGTAATATTTGAACGGCCCCATTCAAGTTAAAATTATACTTTTAGGTTCGAAGTTCGCCTCTGCACTGGTCACCTGGCGTACTCTGACCTTCGCGATTATTCCCGTGTAGTACAGTACGTGTTTTCTGAATTTGCGATTTCAGAAGTATTTCGGATAAACCGAGTTCGGTTAACCTGGGTTTTACTGTATTATTATTTAGCCTCTGTCTTTTAATGCCGTTCATTTCAGTTACAATACATTATTCATAAGATTTATCAGAAAATTGAGGGTTGCAAGATTAAATTTTTGCAAAAGCGTCGAATATTCGTTGAACCTTTTCAGTTTAGTAAAATAAGTACCACGTTTAACATGTTGCGCGATACGTGCTATTCTAAAGTAAGATGTAATAAATAATTTACATGTGATAAATAAATTTTCTCGCCAAGCTGTTCAGTGTTTAAATTAAACTGACTTCGAATTCCTTTTTTGTTAAGACCATCTCAAAGTCGTCACCCGATTCGGCTTCGTCGAAATCCTCTCTAGGAATAGTGAATTAGAAAATTAGATTCAATATTGATTCCATTAAAACTGGTATTCCCCGATTTATTCTCTGCTGCCGTGCTTAAACCGGACGACAGTCTTTTCGAAGGTTTCCTCGATGGAGGAAGCACGCTGCAATCAGCGTGCTGTCTAAATTAAAATATTTTGCAAAGATACATTTCAAGATTTATCTCCGTCCCTTTTTTATTTTATGTATGTTTAAAGACATAACAATTGCACATGTATAGGTCATGCCTTGGAAAATATCATGTAATACGAGGGCAAGTCAGTAAGTAGGTTACAGAAGGCCGCCCCATGCCCCCGTGCACACTGAAAGTAGGTCACAAGCGGACACACTCTTGCGCTGCATTCGAAAATGGCGACTTTGTTCGAGGAGTGTATGCTGAAAGATGAATGCTGACAGCATTTCGGACTGTCGAGGACTTTTTCTCATTTCCTGAAACGGGGTGAAACTGTGTATGCTACCTCCTACTATGACATTCCGTCGAAGCTTTGAGGTGCAATTCGAAGCAAAAATCGAGCCTTATTGACTCGAGGATTCTTTTCCCAATATGGCAATGCCAAGCCTCGTACACCTCCATTAACTCAGGAGAAAACTGGAGAGTTTCGGTGGCAACATCCTCCTTACAGTCCAGACTTAGCTCCATACGATTATCACTGCTTTCTCCGCTTAAATTGCACCTGGGTGGCAAGCGTTTCACGACTTATGCAGAAGCTGTACGAGAGGTACATAAGTGGATGAGACAGCAGCAAATGCTTTTATCCAGCAGGTATTGGAAAACTCATAAAGAGATGCGATAAAAGTATCAAAGTAAAGGGCGATTATGTAGAGAAATAAATGTACTGTTCAAGTAAATATTTTTATTTCCCCTTTTTTATTGGCTCTGGAACCCACTTACTGACTTGCCCTCGCACAGAGCTTGTCTCATGAAAACACCAACTTTTGTTTCTCATCTTAACCCTTTCGTGCGGGTGCCCCACTCAATATTGGTATCAGCAAATATGGGCACAAAAGGGTTAAAACTCGCAGGACAGATTAATTTCCTGTTACCCTCGCTTAAGATAAATTATAAATTTTTGTTTGGCAGTTTAGTAAGTTTGTCTATAATTTTTAACGAACGCCGATGAATTAATGAGAGAAAGCAAAAATGAATTACGTCTACAATAGAAAAGTAGTCAAAAAGACTCGCTCAAAATTGCTACAATAAAAGAATCACGATTGTTTTTAAATTTCTGAAAAATTAACTAGTAAATCTGTCGAGAAAAAAATATCTTTTAAGATATTCAATTTAAATATTTACAATTTTGAAACGTTTATTTAATCAGCTATTTTTTAAAAAGAAAACAATAATCCCAATTTATTTTCAATACTCGTGATTAATAATAATTAAAAATACTTTTTTGTTCATCGTATCTAATTTTGCTTACTGCTGCTGCTAAAATTCCTTTAACAGAGCCATAGAATTATTTTGAACCGGAAGTGCGTGTCTTAATATGAATGAATATTTAGTTTACGAATGATCTAAACGTGATTATAAATAACTTTTTAATTAAACTAAGTGTTATTTTGCTATTAGGTAAACATTTTTATAGACTTGTAACAAGCTGTAATGACGCATAATTAGCGTGTTCTTCTACGAAAAACATTTACATAGCTTCTGGCATAAAAACACAGTTGTGCAGGAATTTTATAAAGGATTCTAAAACAAACATTTACTTCCATTAATCTATTTAAAAGCCTCGTCTCAAAAATGTATGCGTATATTTTTTTAACTTATTAAAAATTAGCTTTATACTCATACAATTTTTATAGGATCATTTCTTTTCTATTCATTAAATTAACCAATAAAAAATGCTGATATACCATTATCGAGAATGGATTGCGGTTGTCTAATACCCTGTAAAATTTGTTCAATAGAAAGGGAGAACTGTTGGCAAAGTTATATTTTTTGTATTTCAATGGAATAGCTAGTATGATGTGAAAAACTAGTCCTGAAAAATTCCTTTTAAAATTTCATCAATATCGGCTATAATTTTTAGATTTTACAAGGAATTATTTGCATATGTTTAAATCACTGTCCACACCGATAATTACTTTCAAATAAGGGAAACTGTTTCATATGCGAATTTCCAGTCCTACAAATTTTAAACCTCACAGATAAACTTTGGCATTCCAACTTCACCGAGCCTTATTTTTAAATCAATATCACAATGTATTTCAATTACATCCATTTAATTAAAATAAGGTACCGATTCTATATTGTTACGAACCTCTAATGTCGCTTCTCAGCAATATTAGTCTTATGGTTGGGAAGAGATATTTACAGGGGTTTTATTGGATGCCGAGGAATGGAAGCCATTGATCATGACCTTGGCGACCATTTTGACAACTTGCCGACAAAATGCAGGTCCTCTAAAATTCTAAAATTTTACTCCTATCTCTATTAGGAACGGAGATATAGAGAATGTACTAGATGATTCTATGTGACGCCACATCCTGTCAGAAAAGGTATAAAAATCCGGAGATGTTCAGATGAGTGAACGTCTTTGACTCTCTTTGGAGTTTTGTCCAGAGTGCGAGCTGGTAAACTGATAGACGCCGAGCGGTGCTGAAAGTGCTGTTATTGTTATTATTATCGATTTGCTGTCTGTTTGTGTTGCTAATGTGTGCGTTGATTTCCTTGTTTCCTGTTTTTCGGAATATTCTTAATTAAGCGTCATTCTTCATTATCTTTAGGACAATTCGCCGGACGATTTTTGTAATAATCCTTAAAGAGAAAACCGAAAAAAATCCAGTTTCTCAAACATTTAAGATCCGCAAACGCTCTGTCAATCTCATTTATAAAGCTTTTTTACGTACTTATGATGAAATTCAATTTTGCCAAATCTTGCTTACTAGTTTTGTAAAACAAGAAGTCACGTACTTGAACGGATATCAAATGAGCATAAAAATTCTGTAAAAATACAATAAATTCTCTTGCATTAAAGATTATTTTAAGACAACTCATTCAAGCATGCTTTCTTGCTAGGCAAAAAAGTCAAACTCGTAAGCTTACTCTTTTGGAAAAAGCCTTTCAAAAATTGTTACAGATTACTGGTTATTATAGAATACATAATCCAAGTCAAATAGCTGACGTTCTTAATGTTTTCGGGCACATCTTCAACAAATTTTGGCATAGAGTTTGTTTCATGTGCCCTGAAATCTTTTCCATTTGATTTTCACCTCTATTCTAATGTCTAAATACGATTATCTGCTACGAATTATACCCCCAGATGGCGCTGTTCAGCATTCTTCTTGTGGCAACGCTTTCCTCCCTTACTTAGAAACGAGGATTCCAAGTGTGGCAACGGATGGAAGTCGGCAGGGATAGCCTAAATTTGCTGTAAACACTGTACATAGTTTATATAACCTTAGTTATATTTATGATTTACTAATAATAAATAGCGAAAAAGGCATCCTGATTATTTTATGGCACCACTGAGCCACAGTTCTACGAGGGAACTGCACTGGCTGTCCGACACGAGAACTCTGCTCGCCCAATTGTCTCGTTGATGGTGGTCGCTAAAACAACTGGTTATGTTAAGGAATATCCATTTCGGATAGGAGGAATCTCACGGAAGTCGGGGTTTTATTTTATTCTTGACACCAGTTTCCGTCGGTAAAAAGAGTATTATTCGTGAACTACCTACTCGAAATGAATTGTTCCAGTAGTAAAAACAACCCCTGTATGTGATGCAAATAAACATTTTTTCTAAAATTTTGTTGATGAACGTATTCAAACCTACTTTCGTTACATCTGTAAGGCTTCAATTTATTTTTAAAATTTATTTTGGTAATAAAAGAGTGAGTGCCAACGGAACAACAAGATTATTACATCAGAGTTGCAAACTTCATTATTCGCTTATCGACATCCGCATTTTCGTTAAATAAATGTTATCTGTTTTTATAATCTTTGGCTGTCTTTCAGTTCTAAATTTACATTTAAGCTCATTCACCATCTAAACCATTTCTTTTATACCTTATATGGCGCAGCCGTCAACTTAAAGAATAAAAAAAATTGGAACTTTCAAAATTCGATCGCAATCACTAAGCCTAAATAGAATTATCAGACGCTTCTCGCTAACGATCTCGCCAAGATTATTTCGCCTGCTTATAAATCGTCTGATCTCCATAGCAGCAACAGCTTTTCGCTTAGTAAGCACCTCTTGAAGCGATAAAAATTTTATTTGCCAAATTATTTTGTAGATCCATCTTATCGGTTCTAATCATGCGAGTTGAAAAAGGTACTTTAATTTGATGCCTATTTAATAGTGAAATTTTGTCAATGATTTTTTTAAATAACGAATATAAGGATTGAATTTTTCTCCGGGATTAATTGCTGACATCTTTTACAAAATGTTTCGATATGTGGCCTAAAGATCAGCGAAGTAAAAGAGCTCGAGATGCTGCTGAATTAGCAAGGCAATATGAAAATTCTGAAACATTTCCGAACAGCGCCGATTTATTGAACCAAATCCAACAGCTGCAGATGCAAGTTGAAGTATTAAAAAAAATCTCCAACTTCCACAACCTTCTTCACAAATTGGTCCAAATATTGTCGCATTTCTCAATACGTCAATGGAATCCTAGAAACAGTTATTAAAACGACAAATAAATTCCCCGAATGTAATACAAATTGCATCAATAAATGATACGGAAAATTCTATTAAAATATTTCAAGGAAATATAATGGCTAATGAATAAAAGAAGTTGATAGAATTTCAACACTAGCAAACTGGTCAAATGGACTCAAATTGACAAATGCTATCTCACGTCTCGCCGGATCAGCTAAAAATTGGTAAATAACTCAAGGTTACCGTTACAATGACTGGAATGAGTGGAAAGCTGCTATTGCATCTAGATTTAAAAGGCGCATTACAATGCAAGAATTTTTAGCACATCAAAGTGATCGTAAACTGAAAAAGAACGAAAGGTTAGTAAAATACATTTGCGTGAAAAGATTAGTAGATTACATTACGCCTCTTAGAAAAAGCTCCTACTTTTTTATAAAAAAAAGTGTAAAATTGCTTTAGCTACACAAAATTCTACTACTGTCGAAGAACTAATCGATGAGCAACTGCACTTGACGCACTTCGTAATATGCAGCATGAGAACAGGTCACGCCCGTCGTACGGATCGCGCTCATCACCAAAATTTCAGTCAAAACCTACTTATTCTCATAGTGAAGAGCTACAAATACAATCCAGCGACTGATGATAATCGAGATATCACTTGTTGGAGATGTGGAGACAAAGGCCATGCTTCGTTTATGCGCAATTTACCCCGTCCTCAAAGAGGTTCTCCAATAGCTCCTCTAAGAAATACATCACGCTTCTCTCAGGATTCTTGTAACACTGGACAACAAAAAATTTTTTCATGTTGCTTGAGCAAGAAAGGGTTATACCTATGTATTTTTGTGTCCTGATTTCAAATCTGTTAACCGTTTTTTCAAACACCCATAGTTTTTGAGCAACGTAGTAACTCTTATTATATACATTACGAAATCATATTCAGCTTGCAATATTTACGCAGGCATATTAAAATGTTACAAACCTTCACTTTCTTGTGTACTTGGCCTGTCGACTGTCCTTGACTTGAGGAATATCCGTTTTCAATGTCCAACAATAGTCAGCTAACATTTTGGGATTCCATTTCCCTTGGTAACGAGCTCCCATATTCGAGATATCCTGATGGAACCGTTCACCATGCTCGTCGCCTACTGATCTAAAGTTTTCAGGGAAGAATTCTACGTGGGAGTGCAAAAAATGGATTTTCAATGACATGTTGCATCCCATGCTTTTGTAAGCCTTTAAGCAAGTTATTGACGATTTGCCTTAGTTTTCCGCTTTGTGATTTCCGAAGTTTTTTGATAACTCCTTAAACGATGTCCATGCTGCGGCTTCCTTCTTAGTCAGTTTACTCTCAAACACCGGATCCTTCATTAGTTGTCTAAATTGAGGCCCAACGAATATGCCTTCCTTAATTTTTGCTTCACTCGCTTTTGGAAACTTCAGACGTAAGTACTGAAATCCACTTCCTCCACAGTCCATCGCTTTAACAAAATTCTTCATCAAACCTAATTTGATGTGCAATGGAGGCAAGAGAATTTTTTCTGACGCAACTAGTGGTTCGTTCTCTTCATTCTTCACACCCGGTATGAGGAACTGTCGCTTGGGCCACATCTTCTTGATGTAGTGCTTTTTTCTGTCCCTGCTGTCTCACTGGCACAGAAAGAAACAAAACTTGGTGTAGCCTGCTTGCAATCCAACTAAGACGGCAATCACTTTCAAGTCGTCTCATATATGCCAAGAATGCTTGCTGTACTCAATACTGGACAACATATGCTTCAAGGTTTCGTATGTTTCTTTCATAGGAACGGCTACATTCTACAGGAATCGAAGGGTGCTTGTTACCATTGTGTAACAGAACTGCTTTTAAGCAGACCTTTGAAGAGTCTACAAACAAACGCCATTCTTGAGGGTTATGTTGTAGTCCTAGAGCCTTAAACATCCTAGGTCCTAGAATCAACATCATTACAAAATATCACATCATCTTGTCAAAAGCTCTCACGTGCTGCCAAACAGAAACATCTGTCCTCACAAAGTGGCTCATGCATTGAACCGTATTTGCGTTGCAGGATTCTCGATCCAAAATCGCCTGTTATAATTTTTGACATACAGCCTTTTCTTTATGAAAATTATAATTGTAAGAGCATTTCAAACCCAAACATTATCTTCTTGGCCGGCAATTATTTTTTTCAGAAAGTATTTTTGGCACAAGATCCGAGATATTTCAATGACATTTTCTACGTACTTGTAAGCAATTACGAGTAGTGTTGCTGAAAAACAGTGTGTTATAAAGGTTTTTCGAGATTATATTCGGGTTCAGTGACCATGAAAACACCATTATCAGTTAAAATTTCAAAGGCAACAAAAAAATATCCTGGCTACGACATTGATTCAAATAAAAGAAAGGAGTGGACGGAGGTTTTAACGAGAGTTCATGTTGCATAAAATTGAAGGGTGATGGACAAATTCTGATTGGTTTTTCAAATTCAGAGCGTGAAAGTGCATAAGAATTAGCTAAAATCATACGGGCAACAAAATGGTTGTTGTCCAGTGTAATCCATCAAACACTCATTTTTCGCATTGTGGAAACACAATCAGTTCAGGTAATTTCTCACCAAAAGGCGCCACAAGTCCAAAATATACAGAGTCCCGTGGCAGTAGCAATCGCACCTTAACAACAAGACCTGTCCACAAGAACAGACGAACCTCATGCATTAAAGTGTATTAAAACTGCATTAAAACTAATACAAACAAGTTGGCAAGTAACATAAAAATGAAAAATAAATATTTAATATATTTCCTAAAACTGATTACTGGTTTTATATTCAAAATATCCTAATTTCTTAATACTGATACCGAAATTATATGTCAAAATATTTTCCTTTTAATTTATTCACCAGACTATGCCGAAAAAAAGATCTAAGTTTTCTGTTAACGTAATAATAATTTTTTGGTTATTTTCGACAAATAAAATGGAAGGCTCTTAGCAATATGGGTGCCAGAAAACAGTACAGTAATGCAAGAACATTGTGTAGGTGAGTTGAAAATAATAAATACAAAAAGTAAACTGAAACTGTCTGCAATGAAATTCTTAGTTGCTGGTGGATGCCAGAAAATTTGTCCAAGACAAAAGATCCCTGGAACGACTCATGAATATTATGAAGATCCTTCATGAACGAAGGCACGATATCATCATGGATTAAGAAAGACTTTTCTGGCGTCCACCAGCAACTAAGAATTTCATTGCAGACTGTTTCAGTTTACTTTTTGTATTTATCATTTTGTCGTTTTAATTTTTTTCCCTTTATTTTGTTTTTCATCTTTACGCTGAGAAAGTTTTATATAACCGTAAACCTTATCTGGTCGGTTCCCTCCCGATGAATTAATTAATTAATATTATTTACGTCATCTTGTCATAACTGTCTTGTACTCAAAATGCAGTTAATGTAATAAGATACATGTTTGCTTAATTTCTGGAAGACTATTTCTCTTAGCAAGAAGCGATTGCAAAACTCCACTTGAAAACTGACGCCACTGTAGCTTTTACTTTCATGCGTCCATACAATTTTGAACTATACCCACATAATTTAAAAGATACTTAAAGCTTTATTTTTTAGTTTGATATATGAATAATTTTATTGCTAAAAGAACTTAATCTTCAGGTAATTTAACTAATACCTGTTTACTGGATAAAAATTATTATACTTAATAATTTAAAAAAGTTATTGTTCTTTTTGAACATAATTAATTATAATTAGAATGCAATACCCCGAGAAACCTCCTCCTCCGCTGTCTTCTTACATAAGAATACGACATTAAAAAAAGGAAATCGAAACATCATTTCAGATACAGTTCACACAAATTTGATTTTGATGAAGGAAACCTTGGGGAATGCGCTCAGAATTAGGATAAAACAAAAGAACTTGTTTAGAAGAATAATAGTTTTTACTTTCTTTAATTTCCAAATACTTTTAATATGCATTTAAAATTTTCCTTTCATAAACTTCTTCGTGGGCATTCAAATTTTTTTTTAACTTAATGCGATAATTCCTAAGTAATTAAATAGAGTACTTCTTCACCGGTGGTGGCTGAAAACCTTTTTCAAGAATTATAATGAATGCGTGGGCGTAAAATCCTTAAAATCCACATCAAGTCACTAAATACTAAAATGTAGGAAGCCATTATTTCTACTTATGAGTTCTCTATTTTCTTAATGTGGATTGCTTAAGACATCAAATTTTAATTATATAAAAGGCAATTTAAATAAGGGAAATAAACTGTCTGAATACATTACCTAATATTAAAAAGTTTTTACAGAAGGGAATTGTATGTCTAGGAATCGTTTCGGTTTCCTTTGGAAGTGGGAAGGGAGTTATGGGAAAAAATCTACGAAATTAAATAATTTGAGAATTTGGTTTATTTCCTGATTTATTAACTCAAGTTTTCAAGATAGTTTTTTTTTGGAATTATTGTTAATTAAACAAAAATGTCATTAAAGTTAAAGCCTTTATTAATCAACAAGCTACTGTTAATCTACATGTTATGATCAATGTGATTAATCGGTTATTATTAACACTGACCGCGATTATTATTAATAATAACCGCATAAAAACCCGGTGTTTGTTATTAATAATCGTTTAAACACATTGACAGTAACATACCTACTTGAAAAAGTAGCAAAGAAAATCTTCATCGAAACAAATAATGAAATTGATTTAAATTTAAAAGGTTTAAACTCACATTATGCAGATAATTATGATTAATAGATAAAAATGATCAGAATCAAGAGTAT
>BGPR01015286.1:2907-13953 GCA_013235015.1 Araneus ventricosus
CGAATCAAATACGATTCACACCTATTATCTTATTATATGACCCCTTCTCTTTTGCAGTTAAGAGATGGCAGAGAAGGGGTCATCTGTTTATATAGATGATTCGAATCTCAGACGCGAGTCGTGGCAGCTAACGTGTTAAGTTGCGACTATACAAGTACGCACCGCCATTGAATCTGGATTAAATATATAATAACAATATATTTACGGGGAAAACATTTGCAATTCCCATAATTGGTTTCAATTTAGAGATTAGTCATGAGAGAATATCCCACGCCAGAATTCATCTGAGGTCTCCACGACCAGTTATAGTTAGGGAAAAAGCCTAGAACCATTCAGATTCCCACGCACTCTTCCGCAGTGCGTCACCAACCACATACGGTCATTTTACTCTGCGTCCACCTGCACATCTGGAACGCACGCGTAAAACGTCTTGGAATGCAATTAGTATACTTTCCCACCTGAGGGGGTCACTAGAACGCTTACGCTACAGGTCACAAACGCAAAGGGTGACCTACATAGGGAATTGTTTGCCAGTGAATTAAGTGAAGGAAAAGAATACACCCTATAAAGTGCGCAACTCAGATTGAATACAAAACAAAACCTCAGCAGCACAGCATCATTGTTGTACGAATAATAATATTAAAAGTCGTACCTTGACAGATACAGTATCAAGTAGGAGGCTGTATCAAAATCAAACCTTTGGAATAACTTAAAGTAAGTGTTCTAAGGACTTGCTGTTCGCGCTTCGCATTCATGCACCTGGGTCGTTGGCCTTTAGAGAATTTGGATTCCATTCAACCTGAGTTGTACGCTTCATCGGGTATATCCTTTTTCTCTACTTAATTCAGCAATGAGCACCATATAGCGGTCGAACTTTTCGTTTGTGACCTCGTATTATATTGCAAAGGCTATTTGTCTTGACGTGTACGATCAGCTCTAGAAGTTTATAGGCGAGTTCTGGAGCGCCCTGTGTATACTGGAATTGAATAGTTGCAACCATATAGTTACAGCTGATAAAACATTAATGCGAGTTTGAAACGTTTAAATCCCTCCGATGTAGTGAACAGTTTTATATATAATTTGTTCCTCGAGATGTGGAAGTCGTAGAATACCTGAAGCAGCACTAGGTCTGTTGATGGTTCGGATGGAGCGGTCTGTGGCTCTAAGAGTCGCTGGAAAAGATCAGTAGCACCTCGTGACTGATTTGTTTTGTCGCTGGGACTGGCAGTTGCTCCACCATCTTCCGTACTCCCGGGTTTAAGACCCCCTGGTTATGATTTGATTCCAAAGATGATGCAAGCAAAAGACATCAAAACATGCTGAAAAGGGTTTAAGATGAGTTATCGCACCGCCTCGATATCGTTCGTATTTCTGGAGGGGCTCACATTGAACACTTATAACTGTGTTGAATTTAATCTTCCAACTGTTATTTTTGACTTCCGATGAACAACAAGGTTGCACTTTCTTTCGTTTTCTTTTAATAGCCCTGCAAAGTTGGGATATTCATTTATGCACAGCCTGTATAATTTGTACAATAAATACATAGGCTTTGTTATTAAAACGCGTTTCTTAAAATGAACCTCCATTAGTCTGTCGATTTCGCTAATACGGCCGGCCTTCGGTCTGATGCCTTCCGGATTACTGGTAGACTACTGCATTCCCTTTCGGTCTCTATACATTTGGCCCAACGTGTCTGTCGGTTATGGAACACCGCTTTGATCCGTATTTTGTTATCTTTTTTAAAAACATCCTTGCCTTCTTCAAAACATAAATTGATGAGTCGAATATCGGGCCCCGTAGATCCAATTTCAAGAGTGGGAACAAAAAATAGTCACACGGAGCTATAACGGACTGCATAGAGGGCGCGGCGCATATTCAATACTTTATCGGACCAAAACTTGTGCGAAGAAAGTGGAAAGATGAGGCTGTACATTATCATGGGGCCAATCAGATAGTTACAATTCAGGACGTTTTTAACATGATAATGCTTATGGACTTGATAAATTGTATCCTGCAACATATGGTTGGACGTTTGGACTCAGAGACACTAAATTTGGCACGTACTTACTTTTCGGATAAAGGTGCTTTATAAGAAAGAGATTTCAAAATTTTAACTACATTTTTAATTAAAGATTAATAAAAATTAAACTTTAAAGATTTTCCTGAATAATTTGATATTGTTTTTTTTACTGTGTTGTATTGTGAAATATGAGAAAATTTAGCGGTGTCTAATTTTATATGTCGTACAGAAAAAACTAAACCATTAAATTTTTATGATAAACATGTTAAACATAATTTGAAAGCTCTGTCTTAAATAGGAAAAAAGCCTTAGTATTTTTACAATGTAAAAGTGAAGAAAAACTTAACATGGGAGAAAAAGCGATTGAAAGTTTTTACTTGCACATATATTTAATTTATCGTCGTAAATAAAAATCTGAATGAGTTTTGAAATACTAAAGGTCAAATTTTGAAATTCTCTGAATATGCGTAGAAGCTTAAGGGCAACAAAATAAGTTAATAAAATAAGAAATGGCCGAAATATCTATCTTTAAGTTTTGATATTAACTGAGTTAATGACTCAACTTGTAACAATTTCCATTCCGTTCCAGATACGATCGTCTTCGACAATTCTTTCAGCTGGATGCATCCGAAAGAGATCTACTACAGGATCAGGATAAGGAATCCGGACGAAGCAGAAGACTAACACCCCCGGTCTTTCCATCAGCTTTGGACTCTTCCATTAATGTGTCGTCTTATGTGTATGATGGTTTGCTGCGTGCTCAGCAATCCGCTACTTAGTGATGAATGTGAAAAATAAATTATTCTTTTTCGATTAAAATATCTTGAACGAAACAGTTTTATTCTCAGAATTTCTCCATTTTTTTCCAACTCCTACTATTAGTTCACACTCTCCCTATATATATCTTGTTCAAATTTTCAATCGTTAATAAAATACTTTTTATTCATCCACTCAAGTTCAAATACATTTTTTAAAACTTGTAGTGGATGACACTTGATGTTAATAATGAATTTAATTAATTAATCTAATTAAACAGGCAGTTAATTAGAAATTAACCGAAACCGTTTTTCCGCCGTAACTTCGGAGCAAATTGTTCGACAAAAATATTTTTAAACCATCTTAAAGTTCAAAATTTTACCTTTTCAATGATACCAATTTTATTTCTGTGACACTTTCCCTTCGATTGTTATTAATTTTTAAAAGTTCCATAATTTTTAAATTCGTGCAGACGATTTTGAAATAACGAATATTTATAGCTACTCCGTTGCTAGGCAACGGTTAGACTTTGAAGCAATTCACCTTTTTTTCTGAAAATTTTGCTTATTTTTATTAATATCCATATAATTTAAATGCGAAAGTGTGTCTGTCTGTCTGTTACGCATTTACGGCAAAACTACCAAACCGATTTGGATGAAAATTGGCAGAGTTGTAGCTTGAAACCCAGGAACGGACATAGGGTAGGTGACATCATGTTAAATTCATTATTTTTGATTAATAATTAACAAGCGATTTGCGATGAAGATTACTACTTTATTTTTCAATCAACTGTCACGTGATGCTTAAGGAAAGAGTAAACAAAATCAACTGTCACGTGATCCTTCAGAAAAGCGCAAGCATTTGAAATAACTTATTTTTAAAGTCAAGCATCACGTGATCTTACTGAGAAAAGAAATAAATAATTAATTTGTGGAATAATAACTGAATTTGATGTATTGAAATGTATTTGAAGTCAAGTTCAAATACATTTTGTTAACCTAAGTAGGAATTGACTTAAAATTTTTTTTATATTACTTGTTATCATGTATTTGCAGTTATATTTTGTTCTTCAGAGTTCAATATTTCTTGTTATAAGCTTTTATTCAACTTGACTGTCGTATCCTCAAATCTTACCCACTTCCAATAGAGCTGCTACATCTTTGAAATTTAGCACAATGATGGTGGGTTTCCGGTGACAATACAATATTATGCAAAAAATTTGCAATCTATACCTATTTTAAACCTTACAAAATGATATTATATTTTAGCCCTATATTTGGGCGATAAAGTTTGGAAGGTGGTAACCTCAAGTGACGTAGGGTTGTAACAACACTACGAAGCTAACCGAGAATATGCTATATTTCCGGCGCTGTACCGATGAATGACGTAATAGCTCGTGTTTCTACTCGTCTTGGGTTTACTTTCTATTGGAATTCACCAACAACCAGATTTTTTTTACTTCGTGTGCGCCAAACGCTTCGCAATCAAAAGCAGAAAGAGAAAATTGTGTAGATCGATTTTTTTCTATTATATTGTTGATAATTGTGAGTTATTACGTAATATATTACGGATTTATATTTCAGAAAGTTAAGGTCATTAAATCACTTTAAAAATGTAATTGTACATATGTATATAATAATTTTAATGTGTTTTTTATTGGAGAATTCAATAATTGAATTTGGTTTACTGTGCCTAACATGTCGTGTATATTCGTGTCAGCCGTCACTAAAAAGTAGAAAATAAAATAAAAATTTAAGGTATGAGCTTTTATTTAAAATGCTTTAAATGAGAAAATACGTTTACACATTATAACTTCGTGAAAATGAACGCAAAAGTTGAAAATAATTTTTCTGATTACAATAAAATGCATGGTTCGAATAAACGCGTGTGCGTCTTTACCTTCTAGGAATATTCCATTTGTTTAAGAAAATATACACAAAATATTAGGTGCTATATAAGGCGCCCACGCGTTTATTCGAACCATGCATTTTATTGTAATCAGAAAAATTTTCAACTTTTGCGTTCATTTTTTCGCATGACTAAAAGCTTTTACTTTAAATTTTTTATTTATTTATTTTATTACAAACTCTTTTGTAAGCAGCTGCGTTTAGCTTTTCATAAACTTTACACGACAAAAAAATTGTGAAATGGAATGCCAGTAATTTAATTTAAGAATGAATTATGTTCAGTTGACCAGAGGTTTCGGGGCACTTCAGACAATCCCAGTTTTTGTCTCTCCTGGCCTGAAAATTGCCCAGTACTGAAATTAAATGTAAAAAATCCTTTAATGGATGCGAATGTTAAAAAGATTACAGCACTCGATTGTGTATTTTCTCAATGGTTTGTCTTGGCAAGCGCTCAAACGCTTGATAAGGATTTCGGCATATGTAAAGGAATGAGATAAAATGTCCGTTATGTAAGTTGAAAAAACATCTGCTGATAGGAAATCGTTTGCAATAAACAGACATTTCTCGTTTTGTTAGAAGTCAAATGGCAACCATGTTTAATTTTTTTTTGATAATCATGTTTGCTGAACAAGGATATTACTAAAGACGATGTTTTAATCGCCATAATTAACAAAAAACGCAAATTAAAATTTCATATCTTTTATGTATGAATGGATTTTAACAGTCTGTTACTTCCAACCCGCGTATTTTTTTAATATTTGAAATGTTTGAGGACTATGATAATGTGAAGGGGTAGGTTCCAAAAATACAAAGCTTTTTAATGTAACAGCGGTAAACTGTCATCTTAATAACCGGATAAAAGGAAAACTGATTTCCTTGCTTTCTGGAACATTCTTATTATACAAATTTTAGACATGTATATATATCTACAAATATTAGAAATATATTGTAGTGTTCGGGGGTATTCAAATCACTAATATGCGGCAGTGATGCCATATATCGGTGGTTTACTCTTTCATTTAACTTGAATTATTTTATCTTTCTAAAGATGGATTTTATAATCAATATTTTACTTCTCCATATATCAGTGATTTACTCTTTCATTTAACTTGAATTATTTCATCTTAATAGATGGATTTTATAATCAATATTTTACTTCTACGTATATCAGTGATTTACTCTTTCATTTAACTTCAATTATTTCATCTTTGTAAAGATGGATTTTATAATCAATATTTTACTCGCTTCCTGATGTGCTAAAGTTTTCAAACTCCTTTCACTTGTGCGTTATTGATAACAACATACTATTTTACTATTTTCAGAGCTCTATTATCAGTGAATCGAATTACTTAACCGCTTAATTTAAAAGCCAAAGAATACTCGTGCATCGAATTATCGAATTTTTGCTCTTAAAACTAAAATTTAATTATTAAATAGCTCTATAATTTTGCAAACAAATTACTTAGAATCTATAAAAACCAAGGTACTCTCTGCCTTCTGAGAGGAATGAAAACGACAGCCCCTTTCCAAAACAAAAGGGATCGTCTTATTAGATAGCAAAGATAATAATCCAGTTAAGACGTTAATCGAATTGTTGAAAAGAAAAAGCGTAAAAGTCCAAATTGCACCTCTTTTTATGAATCGGTTTGATAAATGTAGATCTAAACGTTGTGTGTTTAGATCTATATTTGTGCATTACAATACCTTCTTTCATTGGTTCCGTTCATGTTTTAAATTTAAACGAGTAGAGGAAAAATTAGAATGCTTATAATGCAATTGTGATGTCTATATCTAATTGAATTAAACTAGCTTGTTGCATTTTTGAGTTTTCACATTGTTACAAAGCTATAACGTCGTTTCCCTGAGATGCTAATCTTGGCGACAAATCTGGCAACCTTGGTGACAAATTTGGTGACTTGGCGACAAAAGGAATTTTCTAGAAGGACCTCGAACTTTCAACCTGTATCTACTGGTTTCATGAACTTTCTAGAGATTACGTCACTTCCTACGCAATGAAGTCGCTTCCTGTTGAAAAGTATAAAGGCAAGCTCTCAAGACAAGAAGAGTCAGTTGGAATTTGATCTGCAAGCAAGCTGGTGAGCTGATAAGAAACCTTTGAGCGCTGTGTTGAGATTTAAAGGTAATCCCTGTTGTGAATTTTTTACAAGTGCTGTTTTAATATTTGTGTTAGTTTCTTTGCTTAGAATACCTGTAAAATAAAGAGCTTTATTTTTGTAATCCTGCTTATTGGACTGCATTCAAGTACACCCACAAGACGATTTTGTCACAATATTTTCAAACACACGAATAGAAAGACCGGCACACACTTTGGTGATAAATCAATTTGAAAAGTTTAATTCTTTTGGCTCGCCTTGTTTTAGAGTTATCGTTTTGACACGCAGACGGACGAATAAGCTTCACACTGACGGATTTCGTTCAAAATTAGAAAATTAGATAGAAATAATTAATTTCGGTCAAAAGATCCCATCCGAAATTTCATCCATCTGGCTCGAAAAACAGACCTCATCGGATGACACAGGATAGATTAATCATATAAAGATGAATCGGTATTCACACAGACAGTATCAATATTCGTAAATCAGTACTGATTCATCAGTATTAATAAAAATACAAGTAGTAGTCAATCAATTAGGAACCGTTATACAATATTTTATAGGACCCATCTTATCGCGAATTAAAGACCGTGACTTAATTCGTTGGGAATGGATTCTACAAGACGCTGGAGTATATTTTAGTCCAGGAAAAACAAGACGCTGGAATACATTTTAGTCCAGGAGGAACAAGACGCTGGAGTACACTTAAATATAGGAGAAACAAGACGCTAGAGTACATTTAAATCTAGTAGAAACAAGACGCTGGAGTACATTGGAATCTAGGAGGAACAAGACGCTGGAGTACATTTAAATCGAGGAGGAACAAGACGCTGGAGTACATTTAAGTCCAACAAGCTGGAGTAAAATTTAGTCCACGAAGTGCAAGACGCTAGAGTGCATTTATGTCCAGGAAATACCGGGAGTTGGACAAACAAAGTTTAAGGGTCTCTAAACTTGATGACACAGGGGATTGCTCTTTGATGCGTCTTTCCAAAATTTCCCAAACGTTCTCTACGGGATTCAGATCTATACTTCGCGGTGGTCAGGGTAATGACTCAGAGTCGTGTTCTCAGAATCGCTGTTCATCAGTTCCTGAGCTGTAGATGGTGGCATCATTTATAAAAGATCAATTTCATTCAGGATTGATTAGATCGGCAAAAATGTTCATATAATCCTTGGATCACACCCTACCTTCCAGAAACAACAGGGATCACTGCCAAACCAGCAGAGCATAACCCTACCCATCATATCCTTGGTGGAACTCAAAGACAACGTTCATGCAATCCTTGGATCACACCCTACCTTCCAGAAACAGTAGGGACAAGAACCTAAATCAGCGTAGCATATCCCAAACTATCATATTATATGAGAACTTTGATGGGACTCTCTGCATAAGTTCACTTTCTTTTAGCAACATTTGGATAAATGTTCAAAGGTTTAAAATTCCCTAGTTAGTACCTGTAGGTGGCACTCAAGATACGTCAGGAATATTCTAGAATGCTAGTTATTCCATTTGCCGACGATGTGCAACTCCGAACTATCTCTGCGCATTTTGCTGATGGACCTATTGTTATCAATAAACCGCCATGACGGACCTATAGAAATCTAATATCTATAGAAGGATAATGTATAGGACAGGGCGGACAGGCTACCAGTGCCAAACCCTCACAAAATACCCCACGCCATGGTATTCCTACAAGAACCTTGGTGCGTCTCACGTGATTTTGTGTAATTTAGTCTGCTGATTACATGTCACAATAACAAGAAGTGTATAATTGAATGAGACAAGCAACTTAAATAGTAATTTATTGTTCTTTCAATGAGATATTAAATGTTCACCATTAGAACACATCGATATAAATACTAAGGAACACGAAAAGTATATTATTAAATTGCAGATCAAAGCTTGTCATGTCCACTCCAGATTTCCATCGTCTCCGGAACTTCTGACTCGAGCTCTGAAGGCGACCTCTTTGGGATGCATCCAGCTGTAGGTGTTGTCAAAGAGGAGGACGTCTGGAACAGAGAAGGTTTTAATCACTGGAAAAGGAAGGACAATAACCATGTGAAAAATTATTAGCACTATATTTATGGGTTGGCATGTTAAATGTAAACGAGGCGGCTCCTCTGCCTGATCGCTTCACTCCCTACAATGAGGACACTATGCATCCTAGCAAAAACATTTTTTTTGCAATCTCTTGAGAAATAACTCCTTGTGCACCAACAAATACAACACAAGGCTTACAGAAGTAAGTAAAAGACTCAAAAAAAGGGTTGAAGGAAGCTTCAAATTAAATGAAACAAATGCAAATTCCAAACAGAAAAGGGAGGAAGAGAAAAAAAACACAAATATACAATAAATTGGTCACATACACACGAACACATGAATGGTATTAAGCAATGAAGTGAATAAACAAGGGGAAAAGGTACCGAAACATAATTTTTTTTAAAGATATGGATGCAATATAACTGGTCACATATACACAACAAAAAAATGAATAATAACGAGAAATGGAGTACAAGGTGGGGAAAAATGAAAAATATTAAAGTACTTAAAAATCAAATAAAAGCACACAAATACGCAAACTATCACACAACATATAAAACACACAAATTTCGAACAATTAACAAAACAAAAGGTTCTGAGCAAAAACATTTGAGCTTAATATAATTCTTCTTGCTTCTGATTCTTTAGTCACACACAGTCGGCACAGAATGAATTTTTTGGCCTTGAAGAAGGCCCTTTTCTTGATTTTGTAAGCATTGAGAATACAAATTGAACATTCAAATAAAATCGACACATAAAATTATGATAAAAAAGATAAGAGTTTCAAGATATATAAAGATAATCCTAAAAATAAATTATTTTCATTTATTAATAAAGGAGACATTCTCTTCAGCATCAATGTTCTGATAGTCCATATAAATGCAAGCACTCTGAACAATTTGAAACACATTATCTCTCCTTTTTTTTGAACGCTTTTCAAAAGTTGATTAATTTGCACATTTAATTCGTCTTATTTCGTTGTTTCTATAAAATTTAATGTGACTTTTGAGATTCCTTATTAACTCATTGAAAAGAAGCCTCAAACTAAATCGCACTCGTTTGCCTACATTTGGAAAGTGAAATTACTTGATCCATTAATTGCTATAGATGTCGACAAATCATATAGCCAAATAACGCGCTTTCTTGAGAGCGAGAGAGAGTTTTAAGCTTTTATTGGGAGCATTCAAGAGGAATATTTATAGATAGAAATTTTAGAAATAGATGCGTGATGAAAAATTGTTCAGGCTTTACAGGAGAGATAATTGGACCTAAAGCTAATAATTTTGGCACTTACGTCTTGGTGCTTACAAAGAAAGAATTTTTCAAAATGTTATTTAGTTTTTTAATCAATTAAAATTAATCGAAATTTTAATGTTTTTCCTCAATATATCCGGAACATAATTGCGCAAAAACCATTTTTACACCACTTTAAAATACAAAAATTAACATTTCAATTATACCAATTTTATTTTAGGTGTGTCTTTTTATTTTAATTATTTTTTCAAAATTAGTTCAAACGCAATTTTAAATTAATACTTCTCCTTCGTATAACAGCTCGCAACAAAATAGCAAGATTGAATAATCAATATGAATATTTTAAGTTTTCTCATGCAACTAAGCAAAAATAAATATTCGATTTTTCAGTTTATTACTGCTTTCACATATTTCAGAACGGCTTGGGAATATTTTTTCCATATGATAAAATTTTTAGGCTGTAATTCTTTCTGTAATTTGCGTGATGTTAAACTTGCTACGCTCAGGATGTTACAGCTGATGCAATCAAGTCAAACGAATCAAGTCTAGAGCATTGCCATGTTACGGTGTTTAGGATTAAGAGTTCGAATCCCTTTCAAATTTTTATATTTAATCATCCCTTTCCCAACCTACCCGAAAGGATGCAAGATGCATGAAAGTTGATGGGAAAAGTTCACAAAAAATTTGAATTAAAACAGAATTTTTAATACAATTAAATAACCGTACGGTGAAAGCAGAAACAAAATATTCACAATAGTCAAAAAGTTAGTTGCACTACTTCAGAAAACAAAACAGGATCGAAATATTACAATGATGATAGATGTGCACTAAAGTTCCATACAATAACCACTTTTTGGCTTAATCACCGCCTTTATTTAAACATTTGTCGAAGCGTGGCACAAATGTTTCTATGCCTTATGCGAAAAATTCCCGTCTAACGTTCAATAA
>BGPR01015286.1:25097-35502 GCA_013235015.1 Araneus ventricosus
ATGACATATAATGAAATTTACATAATAATTACACTGTAATGACATAAAATATTGATTAAGGTGTTCGAACACGTTCGGAGCACTTTTTTTTTAAATTGTGAAATAGAAACACCAAAATATGTTTTTTAGATTCGAATTTAATAAAGATTAATATTAGAGTATGATTTTTGAGTATAAATTATTATAAATTTACAAAAATCTTGAATTTCTGCTGCTTTTTAGAGGAAATTCCCAAAAACTTCAAACATGCTAGAGGTCAAACTTTTGTAATAATTCAAATAAAACTAATACTAAAATAAACTGCATACTATGGACTAGTGCTTGTACTAGAATCTTAACATTCTTTGCATAAATAAAAATTTTAGAGCTAATCGAACAATCATTATAAGATTTTCAGCAAATTTTTCATGTCATTTTTCAGATAAAAGACCACAATTAAAAAAATATTGTTACAATATACATTATTCTAGTACATTCACTAGAGACACATTTGAAGAAAGTGTTCACAAAATTTCAGAACAATCGAATGATAATATCTTGAGTTATCATGTTTGAAGTGTGAAAATTATGCATAACATCTAGTTTTGAGAAAAATCGAATTTTAGTTTTACCACGCGCTTAAATTAAGTATCTAAACTTAAAAAAAAATTACTAAAAATATACTAACATCATATTAACTTGAAAAAATGCAGTTTAGAAGAATTTTTGACAGGATTCTGTCCTTTAAATGACAACTTCCGGTTAATTAAACGCCCACTTCCGGTTTTCGGTTTGTTATAAAACAATTAATATCTCATCTTCTAATTAACGTACCGACAAAAGTAAATACGTTTTAGAAAGGTAAATGAATGAACTATCTAAATCGTCAAAAATTAAAAAAAATGGGAATTTTGGTCGAAAATCGACTTTCCAACGTGTTCGGATACTAAATAAAATGCTTTGAATGTTAAAGAGCTTAATGTGCTTGTCGCCAAAACCTACAGAGGCACAAAGACCTTCGACTAGCGATCGAGGTCTCCGTTTTACATAAGACAAGAATGAAAATTTGCGTCTGGTCATTGTAAAGAGAAAATGAAAGGGCCTACTCACGAAAGTTTTGCAGAGCCGATTTCCGTCCGGATCCGTCCTGTTGCCTCCGAGGAACGCAGGCAGGACGTCTGCGTCGATGTCTTCCAGGAGGGCCTCCTTCCATCCGGCTACAAGAAGAAATTGCATTTTACCCATTTTGATTATATTGTTACAAAGATGTAATGTCGCCTTCCTGCCTCCCTTGTCTTAAGGCGGGGAAGACAGTTTGACAGGGGTACCTATGGAATGTCGCCAGTAGCCGGGCCTAAGCCCCTCACCTTGGCAATTGGAAGCGAAGGACCTCAGGGATACTGGAATTTTCTCTGTATCTCCGTTGTAATTTTGATGGCATGAAGAGTTTCGGTACATAGTGTTTGGGAGCCAGTAGTCTGCTTGCCGCCATTATTAACTATTAATTATATTATTATGCATTGCTATTAGTATACTAACTAATAATAATATTATTAACTATTTATAATTAATTGCTGGTATTGATTATTTATTTATTTATCACCCACTCCGATCCATCCACCCCTAGGGTTAGGAGCGTTTTAAAAGTCGACGGAGAAGAGTATAAAGAAAGTGTTACATTGTATAAATACGCATAAAATACAAAATGTATGCAAAATATATACAATTATCAGAAATAAGTACATGTCCTATACATTACACAGACATATATACATACAATGAGAAATGCAATGTTGCACCAAATAAAGACCAATTCGTAGGGAACCCCCCCTCAAAGTGTATCGAACCAGGGGTGTAGTGGAGTCGGAACGGCGTTCCGGCACTGCTTTTTTCCCCAAGAGAAATAAATATGAGAAAATTATGAAAAATTCCTTAAAAACAGCGCGATTTTTGTCACCTAGAGTAGAGGTTCCGGCCCTGCTTATTTTGCGACTAAACCACTAATATGAACAAATATACAAAAGTAATTTAATTTAAAATTCATATTTTATATTGTTGGAAAAATGTGATGCCGCTTTCCTGCCTGACAAGTCTTATGCTTGGGCAGAGAGTTTTACAGGGGTAAGTATGGGATGGCCGGGCCTGGACCCCTGACCTTTTCGACGAACTTGACGACCATTTTGGCGACTTGGCGACAAATTTGGCGACAAATCGATGATTCCAGAAAATGCGACTCTTTTCTCGATATCTCTATTAGGAAAGAAAATACTCTTGAATGTACGAGAAAACTCCATGTGACGTCACGGCCTGTAGGAGAGAGTATATAAGGGCCGCGCTTCGATTAGAGAGCAGTGTGTTGATCGACTGGAACTTCTTTGGAGTTTCGTCTGCAGTGCGAGCTGGAAAGCCGGTGAGTTGAACGCTATTGAATGTGCTGCTATTATTGTTATTAGTGATTTGCAGGCTGTTTGTGTTGCTAAATCTCAAAGTGCTGAACTGTTATTACCTGTGAATTGTTGTCTGTTTACGTTGCTAATCTGTGCGAGATCTATGTTTCCTGTTACGTGTGCTACGTGTTTTCCTGCATATTTGTGGATAAACCTTCATTTTCCATTATCCTGCGTGTTGGACTGTTTACACCATACACCCACAGAAAGATTTTTGTAATAATATATTATTATTGATTACTATTATTACTAATTGCATAAAATAAAAGGGGCATTACGCACTGACTGTTCATACAATAATGGTGTGATGCTGGTTATTCCAGTGTTAAACATTCAGTTTAGTGTCGAATGTTAAATATTGAAATTCGTGAATATACATGCAATACTGAGAAAAAACATTCAGTAAGATTTTCGATTCAACATGTAATATGAAATATTGATGTATCGAAGATCATAAATAGAAAATAAATAATAAATAAAATTTAATAAAAATTAAGATTAAATATAAATCGTAATAAAGAATAATTAATGATCCGGCTGATAGTATGGCGTTAAATGACGTGGGTCCAAATGTCTGGAGTCCAAACGACCTCTAAAAAGGTCGTTTGGACATTCATTTGGGTGTAGTTCATTTGGGTATAGTTTACCTGGATAAAAGAGTGCCAGGCCTGAGTACAAGGTGAAATCGGGTCATTAATTCGAGATCTTTGGGTCCCGAAAATAAAACTTCTCACCGGACCATCGTAGCATGTGATTCATTTGGGCGTAAATGATAAAATATACTGGGTGCCCACTAACATCTTGAGTCCCCACCCTTAATTTCAAAACGGCGACTGCTATAGCCATAAAAGTGGTGTCTAGGTATAGTAAAATGGCTTTGCGATACGCTGAGGAAAAACTTACCGCCACCGAGCGGCAAAATTCCAAGTTCGACCAGCGGGAGTGATCTCCCACGAACTTTCTCGTATACTTTCTAACAAGGTTGTCCTACCCGACCTTCCCCCGCCTAAAAATTGTGGGGTACCACGAGTGTTATTGATATTGTCTTCGCAGAAAGCTGCAATACGAAAGGGTCAAGAATGCAAGCGAGATAAAATTCGCCAAGTCAGTAAAATCGCGCCAAGTTTACGTAGGTTATGCGCCGTAAAATGCGTCTTAAAACACTAACTGTTATAAATAATAGGATCACCACTTATTGTTACTCATTGTTTCATAACAATAATAAAACTGTGTATCAAATTTTATCTCTCTAGCTATTCAAGTTTTTGAGTTATCGTGTTCACATGAACACGGGCAGACCGACTTGCCTTGGACGGATTTTGTCCAAAATTTGATAGAAACCTACAAATTATGTCTGCAGATCACATACTAAATTTCATACCTCTAGCTCTAATAGTTTTCGAGAGTTATCGTGTTCACAGACAGACATGCATAATTGAAAAATTGTTTTTTCGGACTCAGGGAGGTCTAAAACATGGAGATTCGTCAAAATCTCGAGTTCGAATTTTTTGACGATTACAACACTTTCTCTTTGTATACTTCGTATACGAGAAAGTAAAAAGCCAATTATAAATTTCCAGAGCGTCGAAGATTTAGCGGAAAGAGATACATCGCCTAAATTAATGCTAAAAACATTCATTTGATCACGATTTCCAATTTGTGAGAGATTTTATAGAAATCCTGCCCTTGCTTCAACTCCGGAATTTTCCCTATTGCGGCTGAAGGAATGTGATATCAGCAAGAAGAATAGATAAAGGGTGACCATAAAAATATTGCACCCATTTCAAAAATTAATAAAAGAACTAATAATGTTACAATTGCGTTATTTTTGAAATGAGAGAGCAAATAAAAAAGTTTTTTCAGATAGGTGGCGTACCATTACGGCGTTCTATATTTCGTACAGCGAGAGATTTCCATACGCAATGGCTACCTCTCAGCCGAAGCCGATGAGCGTTTCCTGGTTTCCTTTTTTAGTTTTTCTTTAATATCTCGAAAACGATTCAGTTTTAAAAATACAATTGATTTAACAAATTAAGGAACGTAAAATTCAATACAAATACAGGATTTTATTTTTCTTCTAGCTTTAATAGTTTCGCAGATAATGGCTGTCAAAAATGGGAGATGTCCACTAATTTACAACCACCTAGACCACTGTAACGGCACGTTACCTATCTGAAAAAAAAACTTTTTAAAATGCTCTCTCATATTTAAAAAAATGGCAATTGTATCATTAATAGTTTTTTTTATTATTAATTTTTGAAATGGGTCCAATAATTTATGACCTCCCTTTATATTGTTTCTAAATATTTATCCGAGATTCAATTGCTGTACGAACTTGCTTAGTTGAAACTTGACTCCAGTACTTCACAAAGGTCTTGCTTTCGCCGTCCACTTTCTAAACAAATAACCGAAGTGATGGAGACCTCTTGGCCATTCTCTTCACCAAATTGATTGTTTATAACATTACACTTGATTTGTCCTTTCCTTTTAAATGACTCTGTATATTGTTGAGAAAATCATCAGGTGAGTGTACAGTGAAAAGAGTACAACAAGCAGGATAATGCAGAAAGACTCTTTATTCAGGAATACTCCGAAAGACACGTAGCACAGGAAACCAGAAAATCAGCTCTTGTAGAAATTAGTAGCACAAACAGACAGTAAACCATTTATAATTACAGCAATAGCACGCACAAAAAAGCCCAGGGTCTAATAGCTGACCAGCTCGTAATGCGAACAAAACTTCAAAGAGATTAATTCCTCGCTAAACTGGTCGGTATTTATACCCTTTACCTGACAGGATATGACGTGTCACAGTAAAATAATAATTAACGTTAACAGTTTCGCAGATAATGGCTCTCAAAAATGGGAGATGCTCAATAATTTACGACCACCTACACCGCCGTAACGGTGTGTTACCTATCTAAAAAAAACTCTTAAAATGCAATGTCATGAAAAAAACCGTAGTTGTAATATTATTAGTTTTTTATATTAGTTTTTGAAATGGGTCCAATAATTTATGAGCACAATGTAGTTTGCAATTGATATACAACGCTTTTATCAATTATACAATTTGTAAAAATATCATTTTGCTCTGGTTCCGTTGACCGTGGCGGCCTAGTGGGAAGGTCTCGGGTTCGAAACCCAAATTCACTGAAAACCCTTCGTGCATTTGGACCTGGCCCACGTTAAATCTGAGGTCGTGGGCCAAACGTCCTTCCGCTGGTGTGGAAGTTTGGAGAAGGGGTGAGAGCTCAGGTGTCGTCCTAGTCATCTGACCGCGGTGCAAAATAACGAGGTCCTTCCTAAAATAGCCCTCCATTTCTTCAAAGCGGGACGTTAATATAACTAAAGTAAACTCTTGTTCCGTACTCAAGACTTATCTTTGCAGTTAACAAACAACATTTTGTATTTTTGCCCGAAAGTGCTGTGAACGCTGGTATGCCTTAAGTCTCTATGACTTACCTTGACCAAAACACTGTATTTTTTGCAGGAGAGGGGTCGCCATGACAGTCTTGACAACAGACATAAGAACGTTGTGGTAAATGGAGGCTGAAAATTTGAAATAAACTTGTTAGACTAGCTACAGGAAGTTTCATAGTTGCAAATTCATAAAATTTATAATATAAGCAATTTCGAAATTCTCATTTCAGTGAAAGTTTTTCTTATACTTTCTTGTAACTCTCTTTAAAGAAAATATTAATTAGAAAATTGTTTTGAATTGCAATAATAGATTATTTGTCAAATGCAAAATTCAAGGTATCCGAAAACGCTCGGAGAACGTATTTAAAAATATATGATATAGAAATATCCTAATATATGTTTTTTAAGATTTAAATTTATAAAAAATAATAAGAGAGCATTAGTTTCGGGTATAAATTATTATGATTTTACAAAAGTTTGAAATTTATGCTGTTTTTTATTGGAAATTTTGAAACGTTTTAAACATGATAAAATACTAATTATTAATGCTAATGAATTACAGCATTGTTGCCTAAACTTAACACTGGGCCCTTAAGGGTTAAAAAGTATATATACAATATACATCCTCTTGAGAACTATTTAAAGATATTACTCACAAAATTCCAAGATAACTGAACGAGCGCAGCTGTGTCCTGTTTCATTCGATCTTTCTACATTTCTCCTGCTTGTCTATAAATTTGTTTGTTAAACAGTCACGAACAAACGAGGTGTTCGATTTTCTCCGAATTTGGCATGTATGAAGTCATTAAAAACGCTGTATTTGTAAGTATTTTTTTTTATTCCGTTCAAGATGACGGCAGTTTAATTGATTCCGATTCATGCGATGTTCAGCATTTTTCAACGATTTTAGCCAAACGAATATCCATTCATATTGCTTCAAAAAATGCCAATAATAGTCACGACATTTAATTGTGATTTTGTTAACACTGATAACAGCAGACATTTAATACTAATTTTATTCATACTGATAAAAGCAGGAAGTTTTGTGAATTCATATTCGATAAGAAAGATTAAACCTTTAAAGATCCTCGATTTCTTTTTCCTTTCTTGGGATGCGAGATCTACTTTTCACACAATTAATTACAAGCCTATTGAAAATGTCCCAAGCTATCATGTTTGGATTGAGAAAATTATGCATAAAATCCAGTTTTGAAAAATTTCCGCATCACACACCGAATTAAAATAAACTATTTATTCCACACATTTCTGTTCCGTGTTTCTAAATTATTCCACATATTTCTGTTCCGTGTTTCTAAATTATTCCACACGTTTCTGTTCCGTGTTTCTAAATTATTCCACACATTTCTGTTCCGTGTTTCTAAATTATTCCACACATTTCNNTTCCGTGTTTCTAAATTATTCCACACATTTCTGTTCCGTGTTTCTAACTTATTCCCAAGCAATAATCATTTTACGTGCAAATACAAAAACTTACATAAAAAAGAGTGTGACATCGTGAACAACGGATAAAGAGATCACGCACCGTGTTGGATGACGTCTTGTTATTCGAAAGTAATAAAAAAGAGCTGAGAAAACGAATGCCTACCGTTGATGTGGTAAATACGCTTCATTCTTTCGGGGTAGTTATCTTGAAACATTTTCATGTACACTAAAGTGGTCTCGATAGCTAGAAAGAAAAGGAAAGAATTTAGTGCTCAAAAAACGTTTGCGTTTCAATGACATATGGATGATAAGAGGTGGTATTTTGATTTTCTTGAGAGGTGGTATTTTGAAAAATTGGTACTTGCTTATTAAAGTGGCAACTGAGCTTTCTTGGCGACTTTCGGATTTTCTCCAAGCTCGTAAGTTCAGTGTTCTAGCGAAGCTACTATGTTCCGGCTCCCGCTGCTAGCGAAGCCGTAGGATATTTTTTAAGTTAAAAAATAACTTTATTCACAAACCTTTACACATTTAACTTTATTCGCAAAAACAAGTAATATTTTTCAAAAACCAATTCGAATTTAAGAACAAAAGCAACACGTAAATACGCGAGCAAAAACAGTGACACGACTAACTTTTTTTATAGAGCTGCAAATGTTTTTTGAAAGATTCTACCACCATCTTGGCGATATATCTCGGTTGATTGGCCGTGGCACATATATCTCAGGTATCTTGGACGTTGCATTATCAACCTTATATCACACACATCTATCTTGGAGATATATCTCAGTGGCCGTTTTAACGAGCAAGTACCGAAAAACTTTACTGATCAGCAAGCTGTTACGTTCAGTATTAGTCTTTGGTTGGACGCAGCTCCCGCTTCATTGCAACGCTCGCCCTCATGCGACACTGCGCACAAAAGAAATACCGGAACGGTTCCGCTGACAGGTATTTGACTCTTTCACTTGTAGTCTCGATCTTGCTCCCAGCGACTCCCATCTGTTCCAGCACCTGAAAAGGTTAATGGAAGCATTTCCCTAGTGACGACAACGTGCAGTCGGTTGTTACAAGCTGGTCTGCTTTAGGCGGCGTGTTCCTTCGACAACGATGCACAGAAATTGGTCACACGGTATTGCTTCAATTCCGGTGGTTCTTATGTTGAGAGGTAGCCGAAAGTGTGCTGTATCTGATTCACTAAATGCTTCCGGATAATTAATTATGTATTGTGTCTCTTTAAGGACTCCGGAAAACTTGCTTTCTGGATGAACCAAATACAGGGTACCCAATTATATCCGTTACACCCCTCCTTAAATTCTAAACGGTGACAGCTTAGGCCATAAAGTTGGTGTCTAGGTATAGTAAAAATGCTATGCGCTACTCGATGAGACAACTTACAACGCCATCTATCATCAAATTTTGGAATTAGCGGTCCTATCTCGTAAACGGTGAAAGATACGAGAAAAAAGTCAATTAGAAAGTTGTAGAGCACTCTCTATTTGGTACGAAAAGATACTTTGCGCACATTAATACTTGAAACAGAACTTGATACTTGAGAACAGCAAAAAATGAATATTTGTTTGGTCACGATTTCGAAAATTGTCACGTCATAAAGAGTGGAAGAAAGAAACTGAGACACGTCCCTGTTTTCTATCATTTATTTATATTGCTCAAAAATGCTCTCCGTTAGCCACTACACATTTGCACTCTGGACTGGATTTCTCGCTTCGCTCGCTTTTCACGACGCCACAGTGTTGAAATTCACAATCAAACAAATGTTCATTTTTTACATTCTGTTGTGAGTATTAATGTGCGCAGGGTATCTTTTCGTACCAAATAGAGAGTGCTCTACAACTTTCTAATTGACTTTTTTCTCGTATCTTTCACCGTTTACGAG
Organism: Araneus ventricosus; assembly: GCA_013235015.1. Taxonomy (NCBI): domain Eukaryota; kingdom Metazoa; phylum Arthropoda; class Arachnida; order Araneae; family Araneidae; genus Araneus; species Araneus ventricosus. Next base: position 34,278 of record BGPR01015286.1, read on the forward strand.
ATAGGACCGCTAATTCCAAAATTTGCCGATAGATGGCGTTGTAAGTTGTCTCATCGAGTAGCGCATAGCATTTTTACTATACCTAGACACCAACTTTATGGCCTAAGCTGTCACCATTTAGAAGTTAAGGAGGGGGGGTGGGGTGTAACTGATAGAAGCGGGAACCCTGCATATGCCTCATATTAGGCGTCAACGATATCTCAGATCAAATGCTTTTTTCTCGTCATGTCTTTATCTATAACTAGCTGATCCCACATAGCATATGTATATTTAGAACTCAGGATACATATTTAGAACTTCTCCATGTACACAACAGTTATTGCTGGTGATAGAAGATATTTGCGAATATGCTGTTGACAGTGAATTGTCACAAAATAATTCCTTCTATGGGTCAGGAGCGTCTGTCAGATTTGGGAGACGAACTTTATCATCATGCCAGTATTTTGTGTATTTTTTACTTGTGTTCTGTCACTTTGCCAATAAAGTGGATGACAAAGTATGCACAACTCACTCGCTCATATTGCCACTACTGTTTTCTACAAAGTTCACCTCAATTTGTGAATCAACACCATTTGCCCTTCGTTCTCCGGCTCTTCTAAGCCTATATGGTTCATATCTAATTGATATCCTAACCGAAATTTAACATTATAATGTTTTAATTTGTTATGTCGTGTTGCCTGTGTTTAATTTGTAATTAATGTTGCAAATTTTTGCAAGAATCGCATATTCAGCGTCATAGCCCCATGTTGCCTCTGAACGGCAAACTAATATATCTAAACTAATTTAAACCGCAAATTGAGCACTTGGTGGAGATTAGCGTTCCTTTGAAGAGCTGAGACAGCAAGATGAAACTTAAATTCAAGCATGCGCAGCCAAAACAGAGGTTTGAACCTCCATTCCGAAATATAGTAGAATGATAATTGTGAACTGTAGCCTTTCTCCTCCCAAATGAAACTGTCAAAACATCCACTCGCATGTGCGAAACCATCCACCAAACTATTGTTCATATAAGAATGTTCTCCCAAGAACATTCTTTCCTACAGTTTTGATTTCGTCTGTGTTTTGCGAACCGTGTTATTAAAGCATCGTTGCTTGTGACATATTGGGAATCGTATTATTAAAGCATCGTTGCTTGTGACATATTGGAAATCGTATTATTAAAGCATCGTTGCTTGTGGCATATTGGGAATCGTATTATTAAAGCATCGATGCCTGTGACATATTG
>BGPR01015287.1:0-22507 GCA_013235015.1 Araneus ventricosus
ATCAATTTATCCATTTCAAGTCCGGTCATTGTCGAAGCCAGGATTGGTAATCAGACAGTTTTGCAATGTTCGATTCTTCCCAGTCGTGAAATCTATCCAAGGAAGGTAGGTAAACCCTTTCCGTGTCCGACCGGTTTATCTCTTTGAGCGAATTCTCACCAGACAGGTAATCACAAGAAGGTAATCGGACAGTGTCTGAATGGTCGATTCTGGCCAATATTGCAGTCACTCCGAGAAGGTAAGCTGTGTCCATGCCCGATAGGTTTATCTCGTTGAGCGGATTATCGCCAAATAGGTAAACAGTTATTCCTCGTATCATTTGACTGGTTGGAGATCCTTGAGGTTCTCTTACAATTAGGCAACTTTCAGGCCCTGGTAAAATACATCTACAGGGAATTAACTATTTTTGATCTTCCAAGATTAGTAAGTGCATCAAAGGAATTCTGGAATAAGATATCAAGAAGCAGCTGCTGAAGGGTATTGGAATCAAAGGAATTAATAGATAGAGGAATGCATTATCAAAGATTATTTTGTATTTTGCAGATACTGTTCAATCATTTTTTTCAAAGAGCATCTGAGTATGTCCCTTTAAATATCTGCGGAACAAAGACAGGATATGTTTCAATTTATATTCCGCAAACCTTGCTGAAAATCATTGAACCCGAACTGCAGCCATTTCCTTTTTCAATCGAATTTAAAAGCTGAACTAATTGCATGAGAGAAAGCGCCAAAAAATATCATTCGAAAGACTGGAGTGGTTTTTAAAATAATGTTTTATCACTTCTTCATTTATGTATCCTCTTGAGAAAAAAATATAATGTGAGATATTTTACGACGCTGTGCGATATTCTGCATATTATACAATATCATAAGGATATCGTAGCAATACTGTAAAGAATCTTGTCACATTTCTAGATTTTAAAGCGATGAACACCCGTTCCTTTTGTATATTATATATCAAAACATATTATTTGCTTAAGGGGACGCATTAGACGAAAAAGGCCAAAATATCAATTTTCATTTTATTGCCTTATTTCGTCGCTCTTATCTTTCTATTTATAGTATCAAAATTTCAATCTTGTACCTTTAATATTTCAGAAGTTGTTTAGAATTTTATTTGTGATGACAGATGAAAAGCATGCGTAAATTACAAATTAAAATGGCTTTTTCTCCATGTCGGATTTTCTTCACTTTCATGTTTTTAAAATGCTAAAGCTTTTTTTCCTTAGAGCTTTAATATTTTTTGTACTTGTTTGTAGTTATGCATATGATAAAACTGTGCATGAAATAAGCATTCATTTACTTAGTGTTTTTTATATGCAAGATATAAATTGATTCACTGCTAAATTAACTCATTTTTCACCATATAATACAGTAAAAAACCTCTATTTATAATCGAATATTAGATATACCTTAAAATTACTGTACAGTAGTTTTGTGCAATATATTTCAGTGAATTTAGAAATGAAAAATTTGATGCCAAAACATTAATATTTGAAAAAGTAGTAGGGAATTTTAAAATAAATTAAATTTCAACTAAAAGGGCCGATCAAAATAATTTTTTTCTCTTCAAGATGATTTTATATCGCTGTTAAGTTTCAATAAAATGAAAACTTTTACAATAATATTTCAAATTTAAAAAAATGTTGAGAAGGTAATGTGTCCCCTTAAATATCATTATAATCATTATATGAAACATAGGGCCATAAATAAAACATAACACCTGAAATGCAATGCATGGTATTTGAATTAAACTAAACTTACCTCGGTGTCAGTTCTGAACTTTGTCTCATGAGAGAGCCCACTGTAAACCACAAACTGTTTTGTATTGAAAAGCAGTTCCTGCAAGCATGGACAGTAATACCTTCGCACGGGTGAGGCGGGCCCCATTCATAAGGGCTGAATCGTGAGACTCCGTAGAGCAGCAGACTTACACTCATGTAAGCTGCGGCCACGTACAGCCAGACCTCCAAGCTGAGGGGCCGAAGGAACCAAAAGAGCTTAGGAATTTTGCGGAGAGGTCGGCGAAACAAGATGCTGATGCCCAAATTCATGAAAGGCATGGTGAAATCCACTACTTTCTCTCGTTCGTAAGTGATGGTGAAATCTGCGATTGCAAGATCAGCTTCCTGCAAATAGAAAAGAAACGGTATTATGTTATACGGTGAAGATTTTTTGTGTATTTACTGCTTATTGCTAAAAAACACAACTGAAGATGAATTATATATGTATAAAAAACTGAAAGACCGTTGATTACCGAAATTAATTCTTACTAATTTCTAAAAAAGATACTAACTCCGTATAAATTAATCTATTCCCCCCAAATAAGATAAATCAAATTTAGAAAAACTCGGTTTAGAATGTACGAACGCAGTTTTAAACTTTTTTTGGTTCCTTCTGATTACTAGAGTATGTTTACCCAGTTAGAGTATGCTGCCTTAATTAGTTTCCCATTATTTAAAGTTTCTTTCTTTCTACATCACTAATCCTCGGGTAACTTTAGAACCTTAAAAGAGTGGTAAAACTGTATACAGGGTGTCCCAAAAGAGTGGAACAAGAGTTTATTTTCTTAAATATTGATCCTAGACATATACTTCCAACTACAAAGTTCATCAAATAAGGTAAGAATGTGTATGAAAAATACTTTGACTTCTAAGGAGAATGATAATAAAAACAAATTAAATTTTTATACGGCATACGTAACGCAAAAATGTCAGTTATCAAAATGTTTTCATTGCATTCATCTATCCGCATACAAAGTTGCATGCTTCTATATGCAAAGATACGAGAAGAAAAATTTATTGACTTAGACCTATTTTCCAATCCTCTGGCTGCTGTTTGATCCAGTCTTTCTATGCACGTGTCAGGGATAATATACATATTTTAATAAATTATTAAAATGGTGTAATAGGCAATAACGTGTATTTGTTAAATCTTGCAAAATCTAAAAAATAATCAAACAATGCATTAATTGAAGTATTTACGAAAATAGTTCATCTTCTGAATTTCGAAAAATATCCAAAACTGTGACGGCTCATCTGCTCAGGAACAAGCAGTGATATAAAAATATTGCTAGAATACAAATTAAATATAATTTTGCAAAGATAGATTTATCTTCAAATAGTCCAAACTTGTAGTTATATGTATCTGAATTGTATTTTAGAAAATTACCATCTTATCTTTTTTTCGGTGACTGATTTTTAACAACTGAAAGCGAATAAGTAGTAACCAGTAAAGTTCCCGTTGAGGCAACATGAAAGTGTATACGAGACTTAAAAATAGCCAATGAATGAGAAATCAAAGAAAAACATATCAGGAGCGCCAAGGTGAACCATGGATGAGATCAATGGGAAAAAAGAACACAATTTAGCCCATCGCTGAACAGGAGCATCCGGAAATCCCTTTCTGGTTAAGTTCAAAGACAGAAAGGATAGTTATTCGTCTTATATAATTATGCCATTTAGTTGAAAGTAATGACAAGAATTTTGGTGGTTTTCTAAACTATTTGGTGTGCAGCCCCATCCTCTGTCTGTCTTCCTATTTCATTCACATTTTCTGTTTTCTATTCTCGTTTTCATCCTTTTGCGGTAATAATCGAACTCTCAAAATGGAGAAATAAGGAAGTAAGAATAAAAACGAAAATACCATTTTTTTTCAAATAATTTTAATGAGTTCTGCAATTCTTTTGACCTAAAGGACTAGCAGCCGCTGCCTTAAGGTAGAACTTGATTAAACACACAACTCTCAGAGCAAATAATTTAATATTCGTATTCACAGGCTGTTTTCCTGTTATGCCTTAAATTTTATTTTCTCAAGTATCCTTTCCATTCCTCATCAAGTCGATAGTCGAAACTATCCGCCAATGAAGCTGAATAAAAGTATGAGTCGTTGGCAGATTTTTTTCAATCCAATATGATTGGATGATGTACTAATAAGCAAATATTTGTATTTCGCAGTTGTTTTTATGTTGAATATGTTCACTGGCGGCTCCTACACTAGGAATGCAGAGCTACAGTCCCCCTGAAATTATTTTAAAAGCTTGTATTTTCGTTTCTATTCACATTGGCTTCCTTTTCCACTTTGAAAGTTCAAAGATCAACGAAAATGACAAAAAAACCCTTAAAGGAAGACGAAATATCGATCAAAAATTAAGAGAGACAGACAAGATGTGCATAGAGTTTTGACCCTCCTAAGGGAGCAAAATTCGCGCACTGAGCAACGCGCAGCTCTCTCGCTTTCTTCAAAGAAACAGAAACCCTTTCCCCTTTTGGAATAAGATGCTTTCAGCTGCGTTTTCCACAGATCTCGTTTGGTGCGACTTCCGCCTTTGCCTTCCTCAATTGTCTTTTTTCGATTTCTCTCTGTAGTCCAATCATTAGACTTTTTAGAACAAATTCTGAAGGAATTGCAATTTTTATTACGAATCTGAAGTTTGCCACGAAAATTTTTTGTTGGAATTTTAGTTAAGGCCAAAAAACATGAAAATAATTTCCTAGTTTTTGCTTATAACTCCAAATCTATCAATTTTTAGTATGCCATCTTTATACACCAAAGTAATCAGCACAAAATTTCCTACAACTTAGGCCTATACAACTTTAGAAGCACTGCTTGTTTGTGAGCTGACGAACCGCCACTGAATAAATTTGTATTTCTGCAATAAGTATCTCCATATAAATTTTTCATCAGCCCCTTAAAATTTAAAAATTAATATATCTCTGTAAGTTTTGAAGATAGAATCGTAAAACGTAGTATATACATAGAGGAGTGTAAGAGGGGCATTTTACTCATTGACACATTTGACAGATGAGGAACGTATAAAAAATCAATTTTCTTAACATTTTATTTTCAATTTCTACAGAAGCCAAATTGTTTTCACACAAATTTCTACCTTATTTGATGAAACTTCGTAATTGGAAGTATATGTCTAGGTGCAATATTTAAGGAAATAAATGCTTGTTCCACTTTTTTGGGTATCCTGTATATGTGCTGCTACTACATTCCTTAAATAAAAATGCTACATTAGGCAGTCATATTCAATTTCTGGTTTATAAAACAAATTTATTTATAAGTTCCTAAGTTCTTATTTCGCTATTTGTGCAAACAATGGAGAATGTAAGGAAAAATTAAGCAATGAATATCGATGAAAATATTTACTACTATTTGTCCCACATGACAAAAGACAGTTCGGAAGAAACGGCTAACTCGCTTCACCAACATTTTGTGAATTCGGTTTGGTGTTGACGACATAATATGTCTCCACGATATATCTCATTATCTGTATATCTAAAATAATCGGCAAAACAGACGGACGAGTCCCCCAGCACCAAACACTGAACCGATTCCGTAATTTATTTCATTCGAAAGTCTATGACCTCTAAATGCGTCATCAGTGATCGCTTGCCCTCCAGAAGCGACTATTTTCGAGTGAAATTTCAAAAATGCTACTTCGCTGTACATCTTCTATGGGAAAAACCTAAACAGTGTCCCCCAACCACTATACTCAATTCATCGATTTTTATTTCATATGAAAGTTCATGCCGTCTAGATACGACATTAATGGTCGTTTGACCCCAACCACCTTCCGGTTCTGAGAGATATTGAAAATATAACTTTCGCAGAGTCATCCGACCTCAACACCGATTTCGACAATTTATTTCTCAATTTTATAATTATATCTCTAGGCTATTAATATTATGGCAGAACAGCTGATCGCCGAAAGCGGCTATTGATATTTAGTATGCAATATAATGTAAATTCTCGCCGAAAGCGGCTATTGATATTTAGTATGCAATATAATGTAAATTATTTAAATTTGTTTATGCTTCCATATATGTCGAAAAAAAGAAGCAATTAACGGCTAAATGTTTTGAAAATTGGACTTCCTATATGGTATTAGGGTGGTATTAGAGTAGATAAATAAATAGAATTTAATGAAATAATCTTTTAAAAATGTTATCTGTATCCTAAACTCAAATTTAATGCGGTTTATTTTCGGTGATTCTAATAAATAACAAAGTTTTATTTATATCAATTGTAATATGCATTGAATTTTAGTGAAATTATTGGTGTTACAATATCTATGAAAAGAAATAAATGTAATTTAAAAATATATATATATATATATACCCTTACACGTGATATCGCACTTTTAACTTCCATTATTGATATATTTGTCTTTCATTGTGTCTCTCTCATCACTTTCTGATCATTTACTTATCATCACTAATTTAACGAACATTAATGGCCGATGCATGCTCAATTAGAATTGTTCTGGCCGTCCCATTTTTGAGAGGTCATGGCATTTTTAAATTTCAATTCAGTTCACCTTCTATAGCCTTCACCTTATATACCAGGGTGCCCACTTAAATCCCTTACCACCCTTTTAACTACCGAATGGCTGCAACTATCTTCATAAGTAATGTCTTGGCATGGTAAAGTGACTATGCGCTACTGGATGAAACAACTTACAGCGTCACCTGGTGGAAAACGGTGGAGTTAGCGTTATTATCTCTAAAACGGTACGAAATAGAGGGGAAAAGTGAGTTTGAAAGTTGTAAAACATCTGCGACTTAGTACAAAAAGACATCTTATTGTCATGAATGTTAAAACCAGAAGGTTTAAAACTCACGTTTGCTTGTTTGAGGCTTCCGAAACTGTGACGTCACGAAATATGAATGAAAGGAGAAAAGATTATCTTTCGGACGAAAAATGAGCCCCCAACGTGGCACAGTGGTATCACTTGTAATTTATAATCAATTTTGCGATAACTAGTTGTATTTTTCTTTCTAACATTGTTTTGTCACGTGTCAGTGTAGGAAATCGCGAATAAGCAAATGCGTGTTCTACGCGTTCTTTTCTAAGCATTTACGTCCACAAGGCATCGTTTTATACTAAATAGGTGATGTTCTACAATTTGGTAATTCTCTTTTTCCCCTTTATCCCGTACCGTTTTAGAAATATTAACGCTAACTCCACCGTTTTCCACCAGGTGGCGCTGTAATTGGTTTCATCCAGTAGTTCATAATGCTTTTACCATACCTAGACACCACTCTTGTGAATGTAGTTGCAGCCATTCGATAGTTAAAAGGGTGTTAAGGGACTTGAGTGGGCACCCTGTATATACTCTCATCCCTATCCAATGTACCTAATTATAATCAGCAGTTAGGTACATTGATTGCTCGATCTTTCAGACTAATACAAACTAATCTTTTGCATCTCTGCGGGAAGAAGTGGAATTCATTAGGATTGATACTACTTCTTCCGACGTGAAGAATCACTGGAGATTGCTTTCTTTCTGATTCTGTGCTTGCATTAAACTTTGGTAAGATTAAAGGACTTACGAGTCTGATCTTGCATTTGGTCGATGATAGACGTCTGATAATAGACTCTAATGGAGTGTACTGATAAACTGATTTATTTTCCTCGCAATGTGCTTCAATCAAGGAAAATTTGTTAAGACGTGGATTATTTGCATTGAATTTATGACTTAAACAATTTAACACGCATATAAATTTAAATTCATTAACTTAACATGCATATAAATTTAATTTAATTAGAAATACATAGAATATTAACAACTAGAAAGCATTTTTTCTTTCTATTAAAAAATCTGGGAAATTCCTGAAATATTATTTTGTATTTCATAAATTTTCTAATTTAAGAAAAAAAAGAAACTACTTATTCTTTTGCATTGCAAAAGATTTGTAGTACTTTGAAACTAGTAAATCATTCTTCATTTTTTTAAAATTTACAAGCTAAGAGAGGAATCGAATATCATGTTTGGAATACAAAAAAATTAATAAAAATTAGATAATGAATAATTATTGTTAAATTATGTATATGATCGGAAAATAACTTTCCGCTTTGAATCTTTTTAACTAATTCAAATTTTGTATTTATAAAACTTTATTACTGTTGATCGTATGATTAGTAAAAATTAATACAGAATTTAATATAAAATTTGATATGAGGCTGGCCTAAGTCATTCACTTTACACAGCGTGAAATATCATATTTTATTTCCTTCTGTTTTAAGGAAACGAATTTAGTCCATTGATACGTACGCTCACGCTAAGCCATTAAACCAGATTTGAATAATTTTGAAATCATTTCTTTTAATTTACAATATACGAGTGAATTCGAATATTATCTTTGGCGTACAATCAAATAAATAAATTTTAGATGCTGAATAATTAATACTGAATATGTTAGGAAAATAAATTTCAACTTTGAATCTATTTAACTTGCTAAAATGTAGTTTTTATAAAAAAATATGATTATTTCCAGTGTGGTTGGTTCAAATTTATGCAGAGTCTAAGATAAAATTGATATCACTCTCTCTTATTCATGGGCATTACACAGCGTGAGAGATTTTATTTTATTTTGTTCTATTTTGAGAAAACGAGTTTAGTCCATTGATATGCATGCTCACGCTAAACCACTAAACCAATTTAGAACGGAAATCTGCAAAAATCCTTATTTCAGCACTCTTCGCCTTCCTGGGTAAAAAAAAATTCAAACTAACACGAAGCAATCTGTTACCTCAAGAAAATGCAAACAGTGTTTCGCACGAAGAACAAAAGCGTAGCACGAACGCTTGTAGCAAATAATTTAATTTTCAATCTGACAATCCGAATCCTCAATTAAAACAAAAAACATTTTTCTTCTGCCTGATGGATTATTCTATCACCGCAACCGCATTCTCTTCTTTCAGAGAGAGAAGGTGTCCTAATCTCATAAAAACCCCGTAAATAAATCAGTCTTCCCCAATTACTCCAACTTCCCGAAGACAGTCTCGTTAACAAGGTACTAGGAAGTAGTGGCAGGTAACTCCACTGCAGCCGAGTTCTGCACAATGAGCAGCGAACGAAAAGAAATCCAGAGGAAACCACTTAATCAGTTCCCAGAAAAATTAGGCAACGCCTTGTTGGACTCTGAACCAATGTATTGCACCTGCGTTATTCTTTTCTCTGGCAGATGGGGGTGCAGAACAACAGAAAATAGACTCAGCTGCCGCTTTGTTTTGTCTCGCCTCGAAACTCTGAGGAAGAAGATATCAGCTCCCCTCGGTGTGTATTCATTATCTAGACGCGACCTAGAATGGCTTCATTTTGTTCTCTCTCTTGGCGTGAATCTTGATTCTTTTGGAGGAAGTGAATTAAAATGTTTCACGAGTTTTCGTTAATTAAATGCGCCCCTTGAGTTCATGAGGCTGGGAATTTTGAATAAGGAGATTTCTTTCGCGAGAGATAACATAGATAATTTCATAAAAATAGGAACATTTATCACATGAGAATAATAATGCGAAGTAAATAAAATATTATATCCATTTCAAATTTTGGTAAAAAAATGGCATGATTTTACTTCTTTTATCGCAAGTGAACTGAAACGTTTCAAGGATTTTCTTTAATTAAATGCGGGCCTAGATTTCTCGAGATTTGAAATTATGTATATACCGTTTTATTACTTCTTGGGGAAAAAACAGATAATTTTATAATAGATAGATAATTTCATAAAATAACATAAATAATTTCATAAAATTAGTGACATTTATAACATAAGAATAGCAATGAGAAGTAAGTAAACAATTTTATGCATTTGAAATTTTGGTAAAAAAAGAAATGGCGTGATTTTATTTCTTTTAGAGGAAGTGAACTGAAATGTATCAAGGATTTTCGTTAATTAATTGCGCCCCTAGATTCCTTGAAACTTGAAATTATGTATACATCGATTTCTTATTTCTTGAAAAAACCCAGATAATTTTATAATAGGTAGTAACTCTTTTCACTTGAAAATAATAATGAGCAGTAAAGAAACCCTCACATCCATTTGAAATTTTGTAAAAAAAATCTGTTTATATAGAACAAATTTTATACGCACTTTTAATTATTTTAAGATGGAATAGATTTTATTAAGAAGTTTAGAAGTGCTCTATATTTCTTTTATTTCCAAATTCATGAAAAAAAACCACATTTTAAACAAGTAATTAGATACTAATGCACTTTTTAATTAACTTCTGTATTAATATATGTTCAATCTAAATAGAAAATTTCGTTTCGAAATTATATTGCCTTAATAATTATTTAAACAAAATATATCCCTATTTCAAATTTTTATGTAGCAAAATAAATTAAATTGAGCATGTAATCGTTAAAGAGTTTTGCATTTTTTCGATATAATAGTTTTCCCATAGGTGTTATCATCCACGTATGAAATCCTTGTGATACTTTAATGAAAGATTCTATCTAACTGTGAAAAATAGGAATTTTATACATTTCTAAATTATCATTTACATTTGAGCAAAATTCATACTTTCAGGATTATTTGATTTGGAAATTCCGGATAAATTACTTATATCTGAATATCGCTTTTGTTAAAATGTGAAACTCAAAATATTAAAGAAAATATATGGGCAATATTATTTAACAAAATCATACTTCGTTGAAAGAAACGTGCGTTTATAGCACAATCATTATTTTGAATCGTGAATGTATAAACTTTTACTGAAGCTACTAATTATCAAATTTATCACCACATTTTAACATTTAATTCGTACGACTTTAAGCAAGTACATAGAATTTTTATTATTCCATTATTTAACTTGTGTCCCAAAATCATGGCAACGAAAATTGAGCTGTGTTTAATTACACCGGCAGGGGTGGCTCGTATATAGGGGCTGCGGAATTGCAGCACCAGCAGCGCTTTTAAATGAATAACTTAAATCAGTTATTTATTTAATTCTGCATGTAATATCCAAATCCATCAATAAAATTATCTTTCGACGCTTTCAGCTGAGCCGAAACGCTGAAAAAAACCAAGATTACTTCAGAGAATTTTCCCTATCCGTTGTCTTCTCAAAAATATTTACCCTCTTTGAGAACTGGAAATTTCCTTTATTCCAGTTTCGTCTGCTTGAGCACGAGCATTTAGTTTGCAATCCTTGAATTCTTTTTTCTTTGTCACTGGGGATTTAACTAAGCCGCGAACTGCCTGAGTGGTAGCACCCACGAGATAGGGAATATCGATTCCGTATACCGCAAGATAGAGATTAGTTTTAAACGTTTTTTGACTGCAGAAGAATGTTTCACGAATTGTTCTGGTTGGAAACAGCACATTGAACTCGCAGAAATGTTCCGAGAGATAAAATTTGAAAATAAATAACCTTTAAAATGAATAATAAAGGAAAATGAAGAAAGAAGTAATAATGAATTTTAAAAATTAGTTCAAAAATTGATGTATATTAAATTGAATGATTTTTCTCCCGTGTGAATATGAACATTATAATTCTAGAACCAAAACAACTAGAAGAATGAAACGTGCATGAGATCCTAACACCAAATTGGTCAATCTATCAAATTTTCGACGAAAACCATCAAATAAATTCTGTTCATCTGTCCGGGAGCGTTTTCATGTCATTTGATGGTTATTACAATACTGTGGGAAAATGTTGTTTATAATTCCTCTCTAAATAAAACCATAAGAGCCGATTTGGTTAAGTGGTTTTATTAATACTTAAAAATAATACCTCTATCCAACATATGTATTAATTTCAACTAACAGTTTTCAATGAATTTTTTTCTCGTTCAGTTGATTCCCTAAATTCTTATAAAAGATAGTAAGGGACGTAGCAAAAATTACTGTAGAAAATCATATAAAAAATTCTTAAATATTGTGTTACTTAAGAAAATTCGCAATTTCTAAATTAAAATTTCTTTATTAAAATTAATTTATATTCAAAAATCTAATAATAGTTTTTTATGAACTAAGTATTAAACTATTGAAAATCAATTGAAAAGGTACTAATTTATGTCATACAGAAATCATTAGTAACCAGAGTAGAATTTGCAGAACCCTCACATTGAATTAGCAGGAGTCGCCACTGAATACCAATGAAAAGCACTATGTATTGAAAAGGTACTTAATAGTTAATATTTCAAATTCTTTTGCGTTAGTAAATTGAAATAATCAGAAACATTGGCATAAAAGTACTGAAAATATTTTTTTCTCCAAATAATATGTATTCATTGGTAGAAAATGATGTGTAAAGATCATAATTAAAGAATATAGGAGAAAAAAGTCTTGATTTTTTTTCCATCAGTTATTTTTAAATTTTTTCAGTTTCATTACATCGCTAATTAGGTATGAGGATCGCACACGACCAAAGCTTATTATTATTTCATTTTTTATAACTTGAGAAGTTGAGAAATGTTTTTGCATCAATTTCGGCTTTTTTAATTAAAAAGCCCTCTTTGTCATTAGCTACAAATAAGTTTATTTCTTACTTCACGAATATTATTTTCGAGTTTTCTTCTTACCTCGTTCATAGTACTTGTTTTTTATTTCATTGTCTAAATATGATGTTTAGATAAAGTAGAATTTTTATACATTCATTCTGCAAAAAATCAGCAGAATAAAAAAAGATTCAGGACGTTGCTTAATTTTCATTAAATATGCAGAAAATTTGCATTTTATTGTGGGAAACACAAAATATCATCACTGGGCGAATGCTGAATAAATTAACTGCAATAAGAAAACAATAATGATAGTAGGCGACATTTTATTAAATAATTTCATTGCACGAACGTGTTGGACATTTCCTTTCTGTTGAGAACATTATATATTTTGACAACTTAGATTGAAGTTATTTCGTGAAATTTCTTTGCATTTACTCAATTCCTTTTCCTTCATCTGGAAATGCAATAAATCCGGAATTACTGTTTTTGTAAAAATATATCGAACCATATTTGCTTAAACTTACAAAAAATATATGCAGTGTAATTTATCCAGAGATTTTTGAAAAGCCCATTTTAAAAACCTTTGAACTTCTAAAAGCAATAATCTGACATTTGTCAAATTTCCAGCTTAAGTCCCTTATAATTGCATAAATATGCATTGCATCCTCGTAAGATTCACTCAATAATTCACCTACTTCGTAAAACACTCATTAATTGATGCCCTTTTTCAGATCACTGGCACATAGAATCTATGTCAATCAGAAATAGGCTTTTTAAAATGTTATGAAAAATTGCTATTTGCTGTTAAACACTAATAAGAGCTTAATACTCTTGATCCGATTCTGTTGTACAGGTATTTGTTTTGTTTTTCCTTTTTTCCTTTTATCCTATTTTCAGAGGTTGGACAAAAATTCAGGCCACATAAATAAATAATTTTGACTTATGGTCGTTCTTTTTTTCAGAAAATTTTTGACCTGCTTCAGAGCTACAATGGCGTGTGGCCTCTGAGGAGAATCGCCATTTTGGTTCTTTTACAATTTTCTTCCATTTTGCTTTCATTCTAATTGTATTTTTCGTTCTATTTTGCTTTCATTCTAATTGTATTTTTCGTTCTATTTTGCTTTTTTGTGTTTTATTTTAAGGTCTTATTAATGCTTATTTTTTATAATTTTTAACTATTTTTTGAAGTTCTAATTTTGTTTTCGTGTATTCTATCAGAAGCAGCCGCATATGCGCCTTTCTGTATAATGCAAAAGAATTTTAATTAATTTTTAATTCAATTTCTATTAATATTTAATTTAATTTTCCTTAATTTTATCAATAACTTGATCTTTTGACATATATTAACTTACTCTAATAAAACTTGGGTGATTTTTTTTGTTTTTAATACAAAATCCTCAACTATTCGAATTTTACTCTGATCCCTTTAATCTCCTAATTAAAATTGTTTCGACAATTTAAATTTATTTTCATTCATTCGAAGTCAAAACTAAAAACTGTAGAACATTGCATTTATATTTAATAGTTTCCTATTTAGAGGAATTTAGGAATAATTCACCTGCTTTATAAAGCACTCATTAGTTGAAGCACGTTTTCAGATTACTCGCACGTACGGTAATCTATGAAACAAAGACAGGTAATTTAAACTCTTATCAAAAATTGGTATTCTTCGTTAAACACTAATAAGAGCTTAATCTTCTTGATCTTTCGGCACATATAATCTTAATCCAATAAAACTTGGGTAATTTTAATGTTTTTCATTCAAAATTTTCAGTTATTCGAATTTTACTCTCATCCCTTCAATCAATTATTTTCATTCATTCGAAGTCAAAACTAAAAACTGTAGAACATTTCATTTATAATTAATAGTTTCCTATTTAGAGGAATTTAGAAATAATTCACCTACTTTATAAAGCACTCATTAGTTGAAGCACGTTCTCAGATTACTCGCACGTACGGTAATCTATGAAACAAAGACAGGTAATTTAAACTCATAACAAAAATTGGCATTCTTTGTTAAACACTAATAAGAGCTTAATCTTCTTGATCTTTTGGCAGATATAAACTTAATCCAATAAGACTTGGGTTATTTTAATGTTTTTCATTCAAAATCTTCAGTTATTCGAATTTTACTTTGATCCCTTTAATCTCATATTAATATAATGTTAAAATAGTTTCGACAATTCGAATCTATTTTAATTCATTCCAAATCAAACCTAATAACTGTAAACATCGACTTTTTATTTAATTGTTTTCGATATACAGGAATTAAAAAAGTTGAGTATCAAATTATTGAAGATGTAGTTACTTTCCCTTATAAAAACGCCTAGAATCCTTCTTGCACATTTCATAAAATTTATGAGAGCTGTATGATGCTATCAGGAGAATGATTTCCATTGAAAACATGGAAAAAGTTTCTAAAAGTTGGAGCAATAGGAAACCAGATTTCCCTTGAGGAGTCTTTCTGTTTGGAGAACATGCTCTCTACAGACCCACTTCCCGTTTCCTATCGAAGCAGGCACATATCCTTCGCCGAATATATTTAAAAATCGCGGATTCTACATGATCCTTTTGAAATATTTCTTGTTAAGAATTTTTCTTTGAGCAATCGAATCTAATTTTTTCCTGAATCTTACTTTTGCTGCCGATGCAAACATGGGCGCATTTTTCTTATACGTAGGTGAAATTTTTCATCTGGAATTGAAATCTTATCCTCTTATCAGATCAGTCTCTGCCAATCAGGTTAGGTTGGGAAGGGTAAAGTTCTGAAGATTTATTTTGAAATGTCTGGCAATAATCGAAAATTCGGTTTTATTTCCATTTTGATCAGCTTACTTTGGGATCATAGAGAAACTTCGGAGAAACTTACAAATATTTAAGTTTTGAGGTTATTTAAATTATATTTATCTTCATCTATCTAAGGCAAGAGAATGCATGTAATTTCTATAACTGTGAAAAAAATCTTATTTTGCATAAAATCTAAGTGAAAACGTTCGAAATGAGACATGAACGGAGCAAGATTAACAAATCCAGATGTGGAATAATTAAAAGGCAGTCAAGTGAAAACGTTAGAAATGAGACATGAACGGAGCAAGATTAACAAATCCAGATGTGGAATAATTAAAAGGCAGTCAAGTGAGAACGTTAGAAATGAGACATGAACGGAGCAAGATTAACAAATCCAGATGTGGAATAATTAAAAGGCAGTCAAGTGAGAACGTTAGAAATGAGACATGAACGGAGCAAGATTAACAAATCCAGATGTGGAATAGTTAAAAGCATTCATACCTTAGTTTTAAATAAGATTAAATCAGATTTCTTAATTTCTTTTATTTTTAATCAATTCCAGATTAATGTTATAACGTTTATATTTAGAGAGTTTCAAAATTCACCTCACAAATGGGTAGAGGATATAGAGAACATAAAATCAACAATTCCGAAAATAACCGGTTTTCGGATTTTTCTGCTCCGGTTTAACCTGGCGGTTATAATCGCTCAAAATAACCGTTTTTTGAAGTGACCGTTTTTCGGTTTTTTTTCATAAAAAAAACGCCGTTTGTAGGCAGAAGTTTTTCATTAAAATTGTTTTTACAGGAAAGCAATCGATTGGCCAATATTTATCTGTTCAAAAAGACTCTTTCAGAAATCCGCCAACCAGCAGACGCCTCAAGGAAACGGTTGTTATCGATTGGCCTAAGATGATGAAATTCGAAGCTTCATTACTCGGTAAATTTAAATCTAATCGAACATACAATCGAGCCTATCTTCAGATCTAGTTTCTTTACCAGGTTATTTATTGGATTTTAAAAAATAACAGGGACTAAAAAATAACTGGAAAATACCGGTTGGTTTTTCCCATCCCTAATGGCATTTCATGACCGGTTACATCACCTGGGTGAGATAGACAATAGAGGAGAAATGACAAGCCAATAACAGGTGAAAACTTTTCACTTAGCAATACTTTAAAATTGGACAATAGATATTCACGATAAATTTCACAACAAATGTTAAAAGTTCTTACCATTCACAGTTTCGCACGCTTCACAGTAGTAACTAATGGATTTTGTGGGTACTTTTGAAAATGCCTGACGTTTCGTGGGCATTTGCAGCAGAGATGAGATTTTTGCGACGAGCTCGGCAAGTCACGATCTCGATATACGAATCCTACTGCATATTCTCCGTATGTAATATTTAAATTACTAGTACTGAAATCTACCTTTAGAAGTTGTCTGCAGCGCCCTCTAGCCCACCTTTTAGCGCTTTCAGCTATGCTTTCCAATTTAATATTGGTTTTTGTGTTTCTTACCTCCAATAACAGCTTATGTGTTGAATTTTGGATCACCTTGTATTTTCCCCTCGCTGATCAAGGAGATCGAAATATTGTTTTTCATAGTATAACTGATTCGAATAGTTCATTTTTAAACACATTTTTATCGAATTTCCTGTCAAATTAAGTACTTTTGGTGACCCATAAACACACAATTTTATTTTTATTTCCATTATAAAAGGAATGAAATGGTGTCGGAAAAACGTCATCATTTATATGGCTCCCATTTACAAACGACAGCCTTTCAAACTATAATTGTTTAACTAGTTTTAATACATAATAAAGAAAATGGATAAATTTGATGAATTTAATTAATCTTTTTCAGTGAATTTAAATGGAGAATTGAAGTTTCTGTTCCTCACATTTTTCATTAAAAGCTTCGAATATAAATAACTGTCCAAAGAAGCTATAGCTTATGTGCAATGATAAATTTTAAATGAATAGTAAAAAATTTATAGGTGCTAACCATACGTAACTTAGTTAAAGAACATCCGTTTTTCTCCATGAGTAAGAATAGACCTGGAAAATGCATTAAAATACCAGGACCAGAATAAAAACAACCACGGAAAAGATATTATTCTCCTAAAGCACAAAAATTCCTGGGTGTCTTAAATAAACGCTCTAAAAGAAAGTTCTGTCCGAGGAAAAGTAAGAATAACATAATTTTCTGAGAACAAATGATAAAAGTTTGGAAAGTTAATCAGTGAAAGCAGAAAAATCGATGGGAACACCTAAAATTGCCTTAAGCCAGTTTGGAACCCTAAAAAAGCTCAGAAAGTGTAGAATATAAAATACGATACCGAAACGCGATAGTCTGCAAACCCAAACTTTTCTAAGCATAAAATGACTCTATAAGAAAAGAAAAGCTGTTTTATACAAACAAGAGATAAACTTATTCTTAGGTTTTTATGAAGTGATGAAGATGAATAACACACGCTCAATTCTAAAAGGATTCAAGTTTATAAGGCAACATTGTACATTTTACTATCATATGGGTGAGTTGGCTGAAAGGAATTTTATGCGTTTTAACATGTTTTCCCTAGGCGATGCTTAAGTTTAAGGAGTAAAACAGAGAAAAAGAATTCTAATAACAAAATTAAACGCATTCAATTGCTTATACTTGGCCTAGTTTAGTTTTCAGTTGCCGAAAGAAAATTAGGTATGATATAATAGAATGATGAAGTTTTGTTTGTGTGGGTGTTTGATGTGTGTGTGTTTTCCTCTTTCTTTTGAAAATATTTTTATGATTTAGAGATCTCCTTTGTTCTTTGTTTGGGAAATTTCGGGCTAAGAGAAGTTATGTTTGGCGTAACGTTAGCTTCCTACAGAGAAATTTTCCAATTATTATTTTGAATCCATTTCGAATAGTTCTTAGCTTTTAAAAAATTGAACTAGAAAGGATTCCTTGTTTGTTTTTTGTTTATTCGATTACCTCCGAGTTTATTTTGGTTTTTTTCGCTATCTTTGTATTATCTTGATTTCCATTGTTTTTTGTTTTGTAGCTGCAATTGCGCGCTACTTAAACATTATATACTTTTTATCATTTTTTTCTAAATTTTATTCTATAACTTTTATTGTTTATAAATAAAATTAATTTTTATTGTTTTTTGTTGTTCTTGTTTAAAGTTTAAGTTAAGATTCGATTTTAAATTATTCCAATTTTTTTAGATGATTGTTTTTAAATTGTAAGATATAACGATATGTTAGAAAAATAATGCTAAAAATGGCGCAATTGTGTAGAATATTGCATCGATATTTAACCGTTTTACCGTGCAGTTGACCTACCAGCAACAGTGTGTATCATATTTGTACTATTTCCCTCGGAGTTGAAAAAACTGAATTCGACGTATCAAAGTTGGGCAAATTGTTATTTAATATTTTGTAAAATAATTGGTTACAAGTGTAAGTCGAGAAGAAAATAAGGAATCAAAAGTATTGAGCAATGTTAAGTTCCATAAAAGAATCGATCCTGCAATAATTTCTTAATATGAAATTAAAATCCGTACTTGTCAATCAGTAAAAATTTAGATGATGATATCTTTTTAACTACTTAATCCAATTTATTTTTATGTATGAGAAAGTGGGTAAAACCGGGTGGCTAATGTTTGATGGCCTGCTGGAACTAAAATATTCGACAGAGAGCTTGTCAAATTTTATTAAAATATTCATTGTTTATCGGAGTACAATATGTCTTTCCAGAAAAGTCACATTTTCATTAATTTATTATCGATGATTTTTATTTTAAAAAGTCAAACTACCCGTTTTTACCTCACTAGTAAGGTAAAACCGGGTACACATGTTAAATTTATGAGAAATTCGGAAAACTCGATTTTCAATGGCAAAGTTGCAATCGCTTTTATTTTATATGACAATTTAGGAATATTAGTAACAAAATTCACATGTAAAGCAGTTCTCTTTTTCCTCCGCGACATTGCAGCTTTCGTGGATCCATCAAAAACAGATTTTACATTGGATTAATCATTCTTCTTTATTTAAATTTAAAAAAAAACATCATTAAAATATAAGCAATCAACGTCTCATGTGTTTTTTCGTCTTAATCGGAGATATCATCGATATAGAATGACCCGACCTTACGCACCTTGTAGTACCCGGTTTTACCCCGAGTGTAGAGGTTATAAAAAACGAAATAGAACAGCGCAATTATTGGAGTAAATCCTTATTGTTTGATAGGGTATAAATCCTTAGTAAACGTATAATAAGCTGGACTGAAAACTGTTTTTAAATGTGTAATAATTTTTAAGTAATAATCGTTTAAAATCAAACGAACATTAGAGAATTGACGTCTTAAAACAAATAAACCTTCACAGATGCAGTAAATTCAACAGCAACACACTACTATGACTGTTCCTTTTTCTTGACTAGTAGAGTGTAATTCAGTATCTGTCAGCTAGAAAGGCGAACTAATATTGTCAGAATCAAAGACACCAGATTTTCCCCCACTCTGTCCTACACACTTATGTTTCTTTCTGATCTACAAAATTTTCCTTTATGAATTTTTAAATTTTAATTTTTTCAATGTGACAGTTTTGTTTCATTTAAGCTACCAGATATGCAATGTTAAAAAAAATCTTCAATATAAATTTTAGAGCGATATGATATTATGATTGCATTTATAATAATATTAGAAAGATATTATTTTAAAATGGTGATAAATTTACTTGCGAATAGTAGAGAATGTCATAAATTTGAAATATTTGTTCGAAATCGATGTTTTAAACACTTAATAGCATGTTTGAAGAAAATATGTACCTAATCCCTGTCAGATATCCACACAACCTTATGGTCCAAGAGTATTTACTGTGTACATATTTGTTTCTGTCATGACTTTAAGAATGTACCCAGGTGGTAATGTGGTAATGGTATGTGTAAAATATCAGGTTCTCTACTCTTTCTGAAGCATGAGAATTATCTTTTCTGAACTTCGTTGAAATGTGGCAACTTCTTGTTAATCATTTATTTTCATACTGCTCAATAAAATTTAATATTTTCCCTATTGCAGAAAATGGCAGTATGGAATAGTTTATGGAGTAAAGAGTTAACTCCATAAAAAAACAATAAAACCTCTTAACATTAAATATTGAATACTAGCAGTACCCTCACGCCGGTGCCCGTGACATCCTTAATTTCAACAATTTTTTAAAAAAAAAGCCTACCATCTTCAGTTTCAGGTTTTAAAACTACATTATGTAAACAGCTCCTTGAGGTCATGTTTCATTTTTTACAGTTTCAGCGAAAGTACACGCAGGATGAACATGTCTTCTGGATCTAAAGATAACAGCCTTTACACTCGACTATAAAAAAGTATGAAAACAAACAAATTAAGACCATGATCTGTCGGCGCGACGACGGACAGTTCGATCGTGATGCAAAATCTCGCTGAAAGCAAAGGGATCATGACGTCAGGTGGTTTCGACGAAATGCATGCTGGGAATAGAACACCGTGACCTTGGTTACGAAGAATCACGGAGGGAAAAATGGAGCGAAAATATTTTAACACTTCAGGAAAAAAATTAATTAAAATTCAACCATAAAAGATATTTTAATCGTTCTTGTTTTACATCAGAGGGGAACATTCCATTCATTACCTCAAAAAAAATAAAAAAAATATAACGTTATTAGAACGGTGGATGGAGCAAATTTAAATACGAAAACGAAATTTTGTCGGTAAAACTAACTATTTTTTAAAAATTTCTAAAAATTCAGCAAATTACACTTGGAGCTCAAAACAAATTTCATTAAAAAGAAAATTGTTATATCCGTTGGTGTATTGATTGTTTTTCAACTATCATTAGAAAAGATACTACAGCTGTAAATGTGTCGAAATGACCCAAAACAACACAAAACATTAAATAAAAAAATCCTAGATTAAATTTTAAAATTCGGGCGTCGAGGTGCATGGATTCACTACCTGAGTGCCAAATTTCATGGCTGTAAGTGCGATAGATTCGTCTGGACATTGCTCGCACGCACACACAAATATTGCCATTTATAAGTATAGATTTTCGTACGTATTATTCAAGTTTCATTTGTGGTAATTCGGAAAAAAAACATTGTGATATATCACAGCTCCTTGGATGAATAAAATTCGAAAAGTGACTGACGACTAAAATTAGTAATGTATACTATAAAGCCTTTAAATTCATAAAAAATGTTTATTTTTATTTCTTTCATACTGCAATATGTTTCTTGTGCGACAATCAGTAAGTACAAAGGCGTGAAGATCTTCCAGATTAAAAAAATTAATACTGTGATTATTTATCCAAAGAATTGTGAAGGAATGTTCAGCTATCAATACCTTATGTTTCTTGAAAAATAATGTATATGTATTTTTTTTAAATTGGCACTTAACATTGTCATTCCTATTTCTTCGATATTATTCATGTCCCATGCGGCTGAAGTCTTAATCATTCAACAGAGCAGTCAATCCAAACATTAAGGCACATTACAAATAATCTCGTAGCCTGTACGCGCTGTACATCATGCTTAACGCGTACATTATACCTTAAAAAAATGGCAGTAAATGAGTTAATACTGAAGGGACTTTCATTCATAAAATGACATTATCTTTGTAACGCATTTGTAAGAAGGATCAATAGATTTATTCAGATTCTTCAACCGAAATTTGGGTCACGTGGGCAAACAGACTGTCCTGAACAGCTAACTAGTCAAACAATTAATTTCTTTATCATTTTCTGACTGGTAATCCATTGCCGCATGCGATAACTTATTTTCGGGAAAGAAAAACATCGCACCGGAACTAACTCAGAGGTGGAATTCTGCGAAACTGGGTCAAACAGAGATGCAACAGAAACTTTCTATCAACACAGCGCCATTACAAGACGGAAAAGAAAAGGGCAGGAACGGTGACAAATCCATCATTAGCTGAGCACATTAGTCACCTTCTGGAGAGAAAAGGGAGAAAGAACAGAAGCTGCACATAAAGTAAAAAAATAAATATGCAGATCCATAACGGAATCTGAAAGTCATAAATTATGGAATTGTGTTTGGCTTTTTGAATTGTCTGCCTACTTTAAATTAGTTTATACTGATAGATAGGAATTTCGGACTGTTTATAAAAGTGCAGATTTATTTCTAACCGAGTTCTGTACAGTGAACAGAGGTGGAATGAAGAATAATAATGACGTTATTTATTAAGGTATATTTTTAACAGATAAACTTTATTTTTTATGAAACAGAAAGTAAAAAAAATAAATATGCAGATCTATAACGGAATCTGAAAGACTTTAATTATGAAATTGTGTTTTGTCTTTTGAATTGTCTGAGTATTTAAATTCTGTCTCTTTAAATTAGTTTATACTGATAGATAGGAATTTCGGACTGCGTATAAAAGTGCAGATTTACTTCTAAACGAATTCTGTACAGTGAACAGATGTGGAATGAAGAATAATAATGACGTTATTTATTAA
>BGPR01015287.1:22517-37053 GCA_013235015.1 Araneus ventricosus
TTTCTAACCGAATTCTGTGCAGTGAACAGATGTGGAATGAAGAATAACAATGGCGTTATTTTTTAATGTATATTTTCAACATATAAACGTTTATAATACAGTGGAACCTCAGGAATTCAAATTTCAGAAAATCAGAACACGGTTTTTTAGTTTTCTGAATTATTTTATTAAAAAAATTAAGAAAAATAACAATTAGGCACCAGAAACAAAGCTAATGTTTATTCCTAACTGAAAAGAAACATTTGAATTGGTATTTCATAACGAATACAGCACCTCAATTGGTAGAAACAAAATCGGTTCTCTTCTTATGACTTAAGGCGACCATGGACCTTAAATATCATTTTAAAAAATTTTGAACTAATCAATTTGAAAATTTGCAGACATTAATAGGAGCACTATATAATAGAATATACAAAATTTCAATGCAATATATTTATTTATGTCTGAATTATGCGTATAAATGTAATTTTTAATAACAATTAATGGCCTTTATGACAAATGTTCCAGGCACACCAAAATGATTAGAAATCACTCTAATCTTTTTCATTAGTTACTCTAAACCTTTTCAAACAAAAATTGGGATTAATTTTCATGTTTCAGAAAGGAATTTCAAAATGAACACACATAATATCTCGAAAATATTGATTTCGTAAAAAAAATTTGATCAATATTTGATATGGAAGAAAATATCTATAATTTAATAACAAAACTTCTATATGAATGCCAAAAATTATTCTCCGTATATGTTTTTATACGTATATAAAATGTCATGAAATTTGAACACAAATTAAAGTGCCTGGAACATTTATCATAAAGGCCATTAATAGTTATTAGAAATTACGTTTGTACCCGTACCTCAGAAATTAATAAATATATTGCAGTGAAATTTTGTGTGTTCTCTTATAAAGTACACTTATTAATGCTTACGAAATTTCAAATTGATTAGCTGAAAATTTTAAAAAATGATTTCGAAGGTCCCTGGTCACCTTAAGGGGACATACGACTCTTAAACCTCGAGAGAATGGTTTTAAAACTGTCAGATTCTCTGAAATAATGCAATTCACAAACTCAATTTTTTTCTAGAAAAATATCTGTCATTTCTCTTATAGTACCCACATTTTCAAACCTTCATATTGGTATGTATTTATTTGAGAGAAATATGGGTATAATTTTTGGAGAAAAAATGAGATGGTCACCTTGCGCGCATGATTATGGATAAAATATTTAACTAAACACAATATTTTGTGTATCTAAGTAATCCAAAAAGTCTGTTTAAGGAACTTAATCTCAATTTATTAACATTTAAATTTAATTTCTAATTTATATACCAATTTAAAATAAAAATGTTGAAAATAGTTAAAATCTCAACTTTTCTAACCCCAAAAAACTTTCTTTGGAGAAATATGTACAAACATGTGGTTCAATTTGTAGAACATAGCAAAATACATATTCTGTCAAAGTTTTATGTAAAAATATTGAATATTTCTTGAGATATCTTGAGCGCAATATCAAAAAACACATTTTGAGATAGAGAGCTTTATAGATATGGCCATATTCAATGTTTGCGTTGAAGAGCTGATGCATATTCCTTCATAGCTTTCATAATTATGGGAATTTTTTAACGCCGATTCTTTTAAATTGTTCAGAAAAGACAGGGGAATAAAAAATATTTTTTTCATAGAATCGAAACTTTTCGTGGTTTAACAATCGTATGTCCCCGTAAGGAACTAACCCTGCTTGACGATGCGAATGCAGCAATATTTTTCTGTAATATTTACAAAGAGTACCCAAAGTCAATACTCTACTGCATTTGGTACATCAAGAGTATTTTACCTGATTTTCCAGATAATCTGAATTTCCCTGAATCCGAACAGAGGTCAGCTTCAATTAGTTCGGATCCCCGTGATTCTACTGTGCTAAAAATATTAAAGGACATTCGTAATAAATTATGAGCCAGAATAATTTAATCCTAAAGCGTCAAATGAGAGTTCTATAAAGGGTGTATACACATTTTTAGAACGATTTCGGGGCCGTTTAATTATTGTTTAAAATGTAAAGACTATTTTTTTAAATGCTCGATGATAGCCGTTTTTCTGGACTATAAGTCTGCATCGTGATTTCCATGATAGAAGGGCTTTTCGTGAAAGTTCCATGGTATTGATTTCCATTCCTCTTCCACTTCTTTCCAGAATCTATCGATTGTGGTGGGTTTACACTTAGAAGGAGTTATTTTTAACAGACTAAATGCACAATAGCCCATAGGTGAAACGTCAGGGGACTTCGTAGGAATAGTCTGAGAAGGTATATATGCAAAACCTGTATCTGTCTTCATTTTATCAAGGAATGCAGTGGTACTTTTCGAATTATGACTTGTAGCTTTGTCTTGATAAAGTTTCACTCTTTGAAAGTCATTGGGACAAAGAAATGGAACTTCTTCTGTAAATATCGGAGGTAAAATATTCCCTTTATAGTACGTTCAGTTGATTTTAACTTTTCCACTCTTCTTATTTTTAATTTTCCATTGTAGGAGAACCCTGCGACAATCATAAACCCCTTACTGACACTTTCTTTACATTGTCGGTAACAGGATTGCACATTTTTTTTCTCTTCGTTTTCTATAGTAAATAAACCATTTCTCATTGCAGTCATTTAGGTAAATCCATGCTTCTTGGAGGGTCACAATGTATTTCCATTTATCTCCTGTTAAATAGTTTTCATACAGGGTTTATATAAACACTTTTATGCTTTGAGTCACATGCCTCGGCAAAAGCTGGTGAACATTATGTGTTTTAGATTTTTTAAATTGCAAATCTTGGTTTATTATTTCATTTATTGTTGCTACAGGTTCAGTTAAAGACTTTGCAATTGATTTCTGCATTGGCGGATTTTCTATTGTTACCAGCGATATCACTTACGAAATATTCGAAACAGTACGTACCTTTTTCGGGTATATGTTTTGAGTCTTTTTTCTATGTAGAATTAATAATTGACACGTTTTCCCTTTCCGATTAATAATGTTGCTTTTTCCGCACTTAGAAAATTTAATACCATGCATTTCACAACGTTTTTGAATCATGGAATAGGAGTATTTCTGTTCGGAAAGCGCAAAAACAATTCCTTCAATCCACAGATTGTTTATAAGTGATATTTTGAAAGAAGAATAAATTTAAAAGAAGCAGACAATATTTCTCATTTCAAATCAAACTGCTGCCAGAAATATTTATTTTAAAACATTTGCTTTTTTAAAATTCTTTATCGAAACCGTTCTAAAAACGTTTAAACACCCTCTGTATCATACTCTGCAAATCTTTTTATTGATTACCTAGTTTTGCTATTACGTTATTTACTGATTGGGTTCTTTATACATTTGCACTTTTCTATGTGTTATAAAAAAATAAGTTACATATAACAGACATATCTGCTTCGTTCAAAGGAAAGTTTACTTCATCAACTAAAATTCTAAGAATTTAGTATTTACTGTAATTTTAAAAGCCTTCTGCAGGAAGAAAAAGAAAATACTATTATGAGAAAAGATAAAGTAGATTTAAACAGAAATAAGAGGCTAAAACTTTGATTATTCTTTAAAATGTAAGTTCCAGAAATTTCTATTCGAAAGAGATTGAATTATCTTCTATACTTCAGTTCAAAGTTAAAGCTACGAAGAAAAATTTGCTCTCTTAATTAATTTCAATTATTTTTTCCCCTTTTTGACAGAAATAGTTTAGATGAACGAATATATTTTAAAGATTCGCAAAACTCAATATTAAGAAATATATGCTGATTTTAAAGAGGAAACAGAAGAAATCGTTGATGAGATTAAAATAATACAAAGGTGAAAAAATAAAACCAGCTATGCAGATTTTACTCAAAGTGCGAAGAAGCCTAAAAAACTCTCTATATCCTTAGAATAGCTGAGGAAATAATGTAGCTGAATCTCATTTCCGCAGATGAAAATAATATGTTGAAAACACTTTAATTCTACTAAAGATATACTAAGTGGAAAAATTCAATGCAGCTATAAAACAGTAGGTATTCTTAGCACATTTGATCATTCATTGTGAGTAAAATTTCGAAGAATATTAAATGATTCTTGATTGGGTATCTGAAAATAACTTGGAATTGATCCTGCAATTATCCAACTGCAATTAAATGTTCAGGACTTGCAATTAAATTTGAAAAAAATAATTATATTTAAATTTATCTTCTTCTCTTCGTCGTATTTTTTTCATTAAAATTTGAGCACAGCTCTTTCTGGGGAATTTGGTTTCAATGAACTCAGATGTCGTCTTCCCTTTTTTACGATTGCGATTCAAAATTATAACGGAAGTTTCCAAACAGTTACGGTGTAAATTATAAACTGAAATATAATACAAAAATAAATAAAATGTTATCATTGAAGTAAGAGATAATTTCTCGATGAAGGTTTTATACAATATAGCTAACTTTCAATAAATTTAGAAATGATTTTCTCACCCCCGCTCCCACTGCACCAAGAGCATCATTCATAGCTCTCTGTTTTTAGTTTTAACCCTCTCACACCGAGCGGGGCGGTCTAAAAATTTCCCTCTAACAGCGACGAAGGCCGGTTTGAGGAGGTTGGCTTCTTTTGAGGGGAGGTTCTGAGATCGCTTAGGAGATAAGCGAGGTAGGGGGTCCAATTATCCTCGCCAACCACAGCTCATTTACATACGCCTTAAGGGAAGGTTATAGCAGGGGTGGTGTAAATGACCACCCAGGTTGGGTGAAGTCCAATTCATGTCGCTTTCTCTCCAAATTTCACGGTTTCAAAGGGGCTAGAAGAAAAATGTCGCCTTGGGATTAAAGAGTTAAGGTGACCAACTTGTTTCCAATGAATAGGAGGACACAAATGAATTAAAGATTAAATAAACATTTTGTTCATTGCAACAATAATTCAGAATACACTACAATATGATAAATGCATAATAATTGTAATTATGCTTACATGCCTATTTATTATTATTTAAATGAGTACTTTTCCATAGAAAGAATACTTTTTCCCAATGTATCATCTTATAACAATATATTGGAAATATCAGAACAAGAAATATCCTTCTTATTGAATTTCACTGCAAGAGTAGCAACTAGAGTATCACCTTTCAATCTTGATTTCTCACAAGTCTACAAATCTCTATGGAAGAATAAATTTAACTCTATCGATACGAATAGGTCCGAAACGTCCCTTCAAGCAAAAGACGGCGGCCGTCCGAAACGTCCGAATATTACTGAAATTTCCACCCCCTTTCGTTAAGTGTTATTGATTTCACACCCGCGGCTTACGTTTCCTTCCTTAGCGTGGCTTCTCCAGATGGGTTAGGGGAAAAGGAGGGAATCTTAGAATTCGGACAGTGCCAGCTGTCATTGTGGTTTTTGAGGGAGGGAAGTGAATTTCCCTTACCTTTAAGAAAGGAACTCGGTCGTTCCTGTATTTTGAGGTTTCTCTATTCTAATGGTCTTAGGAATCAGAGGGTTAATTCTAGGATAGTACGACGAAAATTGAACAAGAATAAATTTTCACATGATATATGTCCATTTTGAAATGGTTGAATATTTCTCCGTTTTATCAATTTCATCAAGTTTATTTTCCTACTGTATTAATTTTTCAGAATTTATATCTAAACTCAGTTTTCTAATTTCAAATATTTGAAAGGAGAATATTTAGGAGGATTTTTTTCGAGGGAGGATAGAGATTACAAAACAAGGACGGTTGGTCACCTTACTAATATTTATATTACCTTACAAGCACTTAATATTTGAACCTGAAAACTTTACTTTTCATAGACCTGTTGTAAATGAGAAGAAATTTGAGTGAATCGATCAATCACTCGGTTACAGACTTTTTTTAAAGCGTGGCAAGTCGATTTATTTCTATTTTACCCACATTTTACTTGCGCATTTTTCAAATATACGCTCTATATTTGATTTTTCTTTGAGGATATTCAAGCTTTAAAACCATTTTTTGAAAGACTTTCATGAAAACATTTATATTCACACTCTATTTAGGAATGAATTTGCTATTATAGAGAAATATTTTATTTCATTTTGAGCATTTATACAGGATTAAAAATATTAATTTTGTACATTAATTATCGGTATAGAAATATCACTGGACGAAATATGCAAGGAATCTAATCTTATAAAGGCGGGATTATAATCTATAAAAAGGAATATAATCTTATGGTTTAAAAAAATCATAAATGTCATGGTTGAAACAAAACTTAAACCCAGAATGAGATGAGAATGAACTAATTTGTCTCACTATGAGGGTTTTTAACATAAAATTATGAAACCTTAAGCAAAAAATATTAATGAAAAAATGAGCTTCATTTTTTTCAAAAAATTACGTATCCAGTTTTAAACAAGCGAGAGAGATTTAATAAATTACAAAAATATTTTTTTTTACTATTTATTCCAAATAATTAGTTATATACTTTAATTTAAATTTTCAAATGCTGTATAATTGTGAATTTTCAAGAAAAGCACAATAGAGTCTGATAATTTATTATAAGAATGACATCAATGTGTTTATGATTTAAAATAAGCCTGTTATATTTTGTGAATTCTATATATATATAATAGATTCCAAAAATCAATGAAGTCAATGTGGAGATATTGTAATACTGCATTATAATTCAATATACTACTTACTATTGAATCAAATGTTAAGTAACGTGAAGAATTAACTTCAGTATTTTTTTATTACAAATCCGCCATCATTTAAGCTTATACACGTATTAAAAAGATGGTGAATTAGCTATTTTGCAATTGCTGCAGATTCTGACATCACAGAAAAGACGTTTTACGCATTAAATAAATTTAAATTTTTACAAATTATTTCACATTCTCGAATTGCGGCGTTTGGAATATTAAAAACCACAATATGTTTCAGTGGGGCACAAACTCGAAGGTGAGAGTTTATGTTATCGTTTTCCTTTTTTTTTCATGGTACCTGTAGAGAACACCTGTAAGAATATACCAGATAGCTAAATAGAATGAGCAGACTAATTTGCGTGCATTGTGTGGCTGAAAGGTACACGTTTCTTCGTGATAGTATCTTTTGATAAGAGGCCTTCTCGAAAGTAGGGGAAACTAGGGATACGTGACCCTACTTTTACTTTCTCTTGTATTTCTCGAATATTTGAATTTTTAGTATAAAAGGATTTGTTTTTAAGACTGAGGTATATCCTAAATTGATATCTCATTCAATCATAACATAAATATATTCATAAAAGTAGGGTCAGGTATCCCTAAGGTTAGGGATACTCGACCCTAAGCTAGGTATACTTGACCCTAAGAGTGGAGAAACGTGATCCTACCTGCAAAACTTATTTAAATTCTTTTGCTAATACGCGAAATTCAGATATTAGGTTATAACTACCGAATTGAAAACGTCTTTATTATCAAAAAATATTAATGAAACTAATATTAAAAATTAAATAATATGGTTACCAAAAACCTCAGTTGTTAATAATATAATGTAGTAAATAAATTAAATTCGTTAATTGATTACATTAAAACTAGTTATTAAATTAAATTTTCCAAATTTAACAAACAATTAAAATATTGATTTAATTAAATGAAAAAGTTACAGCAATAGAACTGGAAACCAAGCAACGTATTAGTGTTGAAGAATTGCCGGTTTTGAAAAATTAAAAAAAATAAGCATCAAAACGCAAAAAAAAAAAAAAAAAATCTAAAATATGTTCAACAAAACAAGAAATTGAGAAGCTTAATAGACTTACTCGGTTCTTCTAATATTTAATGAAAAATAAAAGCAAAAGCATAAAAATATATTTTATTAGAAAATTGATATCAAGAAAGAAATACAAACTCAACAAAAATGGCGAAACGTTAAATAAAAATAAACGATGACAAAAAGTTTGTGCAAAAGATTTTTATTAAAATAATAAATAAATAAATAAAGAAAAATTTCTTCATCAGACGAGGAAAAAATAGATTAATTAAATTTCAAATATTTATCAAATTCTTAATAAATAATTATTTCTTTTTAATTAAATTTCAAAATTTTAATTAATTCTTTTAACTTTAGATCCTTTTAAATAAATTAATTAAAATTTCCTTATAATTTGAAATTATCATATTAACCATTTAGGAGTTAGTTCATCTAAGAAGGCACAGAATACTTGAGATGCATATGGATTTTACATAATTTTTGTGTCAAATTATAAGGCTAATTAATGATTAAATTTTAGTTTATACGCCTGAAAATACGGTAATTCGATGCACGTCAATATGACGGGCGTGGCCGTGAAGAGGTTAAAAAAACTTTAGTCATTAAGTAATTACTAACAAACAATTTTTAAATAATTATTATCTATATTTGAATTTCCAGTATTGCCGACAAACTCCACACACCAGAAAACTGATCCAAACCACAAAATGAGCTTCGATCGGTTACGACATCAAAGCTGCAATAAGGCTTTGATAGGGTCAAGTACCCCTAACTTGACTTTTTCAAAGTAATCTAAAAATTAAATCACTTAGAATTAAGATACTGCATAACATCATAGATCAAATTATAGCTAGAAATTTGATTAAAACTCGGATGTTTTATATAGTAACTTCCATATTCATAACTTCATATCTTCAATAGTAGCTTCCTATCCACAGAGGAATTAAAAAATGAAAATTTACTTTTGGATACCTAAAAAATATTTATCTACACACCATTATGATCGCTTTTCATATTGGAATGAAAATCCCTCCAATAGACAATATGACCAAAGGTCAAATAAAAATGTCACCCACAAATTACCAATTATCTCACAATCTGAGAAAATCGCGTAGTGTCAAGCATCCCTAGTATCCCTATGTAAGTGTGGTAATCACTCACTCAAGGAAAACAGACGGAAAGTAAAAAAGACAGAGTCTTGGTAGCCGCTGGAGTGCACACATGAAGAATTTTATAGAAACCTGCGCGCGCGCGCGCTGTTGTCTTTAGAGTTAATATTCCCTCACTAACCCTGTGGCACTGCAAAGTTTCAGTGTAATAGTACTGCTTTAATCATGCCGTATAGGACATCAAATTGTGTATTTGAGTTATAGCTAAGATATTTTTTATAATCAACATAGTTCTCATCAGTTCTGATAATTTTTAGATTTATCCTCAGTTTTAATAAGTGTACGTCCATTCATATTTAATATTTCATTCTAGAGCACGCCACACGCATCATAAGCTAAATAGCGAGTAGGCTACAAATGAAGATCGTTTTATCATCTTCAAGATTTACCCTCACTCTTGGTATTCTATAGCACATATATTGTATTTTGTAGCATTATTTCTTTTATTCTATGATCTTTTGCTGCGCTCACTAGATGATCATAGTATTCTAGATTGCTTTGTGTTTACATAAGAGAATCACGGAATCAATGAAGCAGGAGACAACGACCTTAACCGAGGCCAATGATTAAAAGAAGTAGGACAGAGAGGAAGTTGAATAGTTTTTCGTCCATTCATCTTGAATATTTCATTCCAGAACACGCCACACGCATCATAAGCCAAATATCGATTATGCTACAAATGAAGATCGTTCTATCATTGCCAAGAGTTACCCTCATTCTTGGTATTCTATAGCACATATATTGTATTTTGTAGCATTATTTCTTTTATTCTATGATCTTTTAGGTCAAATTCCTTATAGGAAGTCTACATATTGTAATGGTTCTCATGACGCGACTTTCGGAAAATGTCTGCAGATCTTCACCTATATATATATACGATCGTTCGGGATTTCCCTTGCTGATGACGCGTCCCAGACGTTGGCGTTTTGTTCCTTTCTGTTGTTTTGGTTTTTCTTTTATGACATGGTTTTGTTTTCTTTTGTTAATATATATATATATATATATATATATATAACGGTTTTTCCCATGTTATCGTGTGAACACGATAACTGGAGTAATTTTGATTTAAATTTAACAAGCGTGGGGTATGTTGTAAGGATAGTGAAAATCTCGGTCGAGTTCGTAGATGGGTCATCCAACTCAAAGGGGGTGGAAATGGTGCGGAGTAGAAATTTTCATTTTCCCATAATTTCTTTACAATTGAAAATAGAAAGAAAATTCAAAGTAGGCGAATTATTGCCTCTTTATAATAAACAACTTTTGTATTTAAACTTTTTCGATAGCTACAATTGCTTAAAAGTTATGAGCTGAAAACTGATTTTTCCACCCTTCCCCTTCTCTCCCAACTTAAAGTACGCACTCCTTGTTGGAAAGTTCTCGTCATTTGAAGTCTCTTCCACCCCCTTTCATTCTTGTAACTCTAATCCTTATAATAGAGGGCGAAATGTTCTATTCGTTATTATTAGTAGTAGAGACGTATATGTATAACGCTTTTGACCATGTTATCTAGTGAACACGATATCTAGAGTAAATTTGATTAGATTTTAACCGGTGAAGGATATGTTGTAAGGACGGTGAAAATCTTGGTCGAGTTCGTAGATGGGCTCACCAGCTGAAAGTTGTTGGAAATGGTGGGGGACTGAAAATTTCATTTTCCCATAATTCCCTTACGATTGAAGATAGGAAGAAAAATCAAATTAGGCGAATTACTGCCTCATCATATATATGGTCTATGACATCCTTCCATTCACTCGAGAAATAACGCGAAAGAACGACTGATTGATGCAAATGCTGTGCCTAATAGATTAATTATGGTTTCGTTTTGATCTTGAACCACATAGGCTCATAGACTTTTGCGATGAACGTCGTTAATGTCAATAAAGCCTCGGATGGATTTTCATGAGCTACATAGAGCCTGAGAATTCTGTTCGCGGTTGTAAGCCACCTTGAGTGGCAAACTTTTCCAGGATTAACTTCGACTGACTTTCTCTGCAATGTCAGCAGTTGATGGCTTCACAAATTTCCATTAAGTACAGTTGATCACTACTTAAGTGTTTCTTGCTAATCACTTCACATAGCGCGTATTCTATCCGCGTAGATGAAACTACAGGTAGCTTCTCGCATCCGACCAACGATTTTCTTTTTTGCCAGTCAGGCTTCTCGGCCCAGTTGTGATTCCATCCAAGTGAGCGAAAATATGACGTAGTGGAAGCTCGTTAGCGTGTAACTGGCACACAAACCATTGTAGTGGACGATTCAGGATCAGTTCCATGTTACGTATAATACCTCCTTTGACACCTCTGTTGACAGATGTTCCGTCGCAACCAACTTTGTTACATCTTTGTCATTGTCAACGCATGACAAAAAAACCTATATATGTGATTTCCAATGATTTGCGCTCTCCCGAAATTCACAGACACGTGGCCGATATACTCAGAGCCAGGTTCTTTTACCAAGCTTACGTGTTCTTATTTTATGACTTTTCTTCTGTTGTCTTCCATTGATAGAGTCCTGTATTTTCGTCCATCGAAGTATAAACCAACTGGCCATGGTCATAATCTTTTCTGACCTGGGACAATAGAGTGGTTCTTGCCATTGTTCTCCCACGCCGAATTTTATTTCTCTCAACAACGTTCAAAGCATTGCTTTCTGAGATAATGCCCTCATCTTGAAGCGCAGCTGACACGATGGCAGCGCCTGCTCGGTCGGAAATACCAAATCAGGCCAATGTTCTAACTGCAGCTAAAACTTTTGTGACTACAGGTGTGACTGTGGGGAAGATTCCATGAAGTACCACTTCCGACTTATGGACGGCTGAGGGGATAAAGCAGGAGACAGAAAAAAGATGGGATTGCCTACTGCTTTAATTGTTTAACCGGGCTGATTTGACGGTGTGGGGAGTAGGAGCTGAGGCATAAAATGTTGCAATATACATTATACTACTCACTACTTAGTACTCACTACTCCTTAATCATCACTTTTGCAAAAAAAACAATTATTTCGAATCTTAAATCGTATAATCAATAATCAGAATTAAGTATTTTTCAATTTTTTTTGAAAATTCAACCCCCTTGCGGCAGTATTAAATTTTGAATTAATTTTTTTTATTATTTTTCTCTTAATCTCCATACCATAGAACATCTTTTCCGCATAGGTAGGTTTTGATTAATAATAATTTTTTTTTTCTCCATAGAAGAGCGATCCACCCTACTACATATATCCGGTGTAATACAAAGTGAATGGATCTTCAGAACGGAAGTCAGATAAAGTCAAGGTTTTTAATGTAAGTAAACAAACCATAAAACTCGTCCATGCGTACTTCAAATTTTGTTAACAATTATTAAAGTAAAAGAAAAGTTTTAATGAATATTTCAAATCAATTACATTAATTAGTTGATTATTCATTGATTTAAAGCATTAAAATAAATCAAATCAATAGTTGGTCCAATATATCGTCTACTTTTAATAATTTCTTCTAGCATTTGTCGAAAATTCTGTTAATGTATCATGGTAACAGTTCTTCGTATTATTCTTGTTCTTCAACAAAAAAAATATTGTTACGAATTCTGTATAAAATTAATTTTGAAAAAAATATTAAAATGAGGGAAACAAATTGTATGGAATTGAAATTTTTGTCATTGGAAAGCTAATTAAAAAAAATTTAATATGGTGTAAAAATAGTTTCGTGAGATAATATTTCCCAAAGATATCGCTGAAAAATGACCCTTACTTAATTTTTAATTAACTGAAATTTTAAGTAACTTTTGGGCTTTAAAAAGTTGAAGGTGTCCTTCCTCTTGTCTTAAATAAAAAGTGCGCAAGGTTTTTTTGAAATCAATCCAGTGGTTTAGGAGGAGTTGTTGAACACACATACATAGCCACAAGACTTTTATTTAAATTAAGATAATTAGTAGATAATTTAATTAATAATATTTTAATTAATCAAACAGTTAATTTTAATAGTTAATTTGATAATTAGTTAATTTGACAGATTAGTTTAATTTGATATTTAACTAAACTTGGCGGCACCAAGATTTGTTTAATAAATTTAATATAAAATAGCCAAAGAAGATAGATATTTAAATAAGAGTTCTCTTTATCCTTTTTGATATTGAAAAATATCTCATTAACTTTAATATTGTTTTGAGGTTTTCTGCCTGAGTATTTGCTTTTAACTATCGATGGAGATTTAAATTTACAGCTCAAAATGGCGGCATTCATATCCTATGCTTGAAACACACGTATTAAATTTGCCACTCATAATGTTTAATAATTTTTATTCTCTTATGTGTTAAGAACTTAGTGACTATTATCGCTGTAACCAGGGAGTTCTCTAAATCAGACCATTCTAGTAGAGTTTAAATGTCATGTGATTTTACCATATGGCAAAGCTATGTTCGCACAATTGTATTGTAACCTAGACTAAATAAATTAATTTTTAAATCTAGAGTTTTTCTTCATTCGTGTCAATTGTCAATTTCTTGTAACTGCTTCAGATAGGCTGGGTTAATGTTATCTAGGAGATATTTGCACTACTGGGATTTTTATTTCTTTATGACTCCTACTTGTTGAATGATTATGTCTTGGGATATATAAAAACCTTGACCAATGTACTGACCACTAAGACCAGCATACCCTTTTGAGTGGAATGATAAAACTTTGATATAGTAAAAAAAATAAATGTCATGAAAACAGAATCACAGCTTAAATAATTCAATGTGTCGAAACGATAAAGTCATTGGCTATGTCTGCATTGATCAATATGTTAATATTTCATTATTTTTGTAACATTAACAAAAAGGAATCTACCTTTGTCTTCAAGCTTGCCGAAAAGGGATTTATTTTGCCCTCACTAGATGATCATAGTATTCTAGAATGCTTTGTGTTTACATAAGAGAATCACGGAATCTATGAAGAAGGATACAACGATCTTAACCGAGGCTAATGATTAAAAGAAGTAGGGAAGAGAGAAAGTTAAATAGTTTTTCGTCCATTCATCTTGAATATTTCATTCCAGAACACGCCACACGCATCATAAGCCAAATATCGACTAGGCTACAAATAAAGATCTTTTTATCGTCTTTAAAATTTACCCTCACTCTTGGTATTCTATAGCACATATTTTGTATTTTGTAGCATTATTTCTTTTATTCTATTATCTTTTTTTGCTGAGCTCACTAGATGATCATAGTGTTCTAGATTGCTTTGTGTTTACATAACAGAATCACGGAAACAATGAAACAAGAGACAACGACCTTAACTGAGGCCAATGATTAAAAGAAGAAGGGCAGAGAGAAAGTTAAATAAATACTCACTCTATCCATAAGCTCCCTCACCATGCCGTTCCACTCTCCCCTGGTATTTCTGGATCCGTATGATCCATCACGCACCAGCCTCAGCTCGTAGCGGAATCCCAGAATGCGTGACATCTCTTTCAGAAGATCCACGCAAAACCCCTCGTACAGCTCGCTGCTGCCTTTTGTTTGATCTTCTGGCTTCTTGATCATCATGTAAGGAGGATTCTGAAAGACAGAACGAGAGGGTTTTACAGTCAAGGAGATGCTGTATTTCTCTGTTTTTATCCGGATCATTTTTTATTCTTGTTTAGCTCTAGTTTAGGCAATGGCGCGTATACCAAATAAAGCAACTAAAGGAA
>BGPR01015288.1:0-16962 GCA_013235015.1 Araneus ventricosus
AAAATTAGCCGCAGTTGAGCCTAATGCTTGGACGTTTTCGCTAATAAGTTTGAAATATTTATTAGACAATCTCTTGCACCATCTTAAAGCGCAGAAAATTATATTTCTAGTGATTAATTCCATTGCGTTAAAGTTTTCAGATTGCGTTTAAAATGTATTTTTAATCGTTAAAAACAATTTCCAACTCTACTTTTTATTCTCGTAGAAATTCGAGCCAATCGACCGTTTCGCGCGCGGGTTTTTGCCTGTCTTAAAGTTGATATAAGAAAATATTGTTTTTCCTGAGCATAAACAACCTTTTTAACTTCAGATTGTCGTAGCATTTACCTCTTTAACACGGTTACAGTGATCCAATGACATTAGTGAATTCTATTGTTTAATTTACAAATTTTTAACTGATCCTAATGTGTGTGCTGTGCCTTCAAGGTTACTTAGTCCGGTTGCAATATGAAGGGGAAATGTCTTAACCGACTATTTGTCCCAAGAACTCCTAAACGGTGAATAGTCTCTACATGAAACTTGCACATGCAGTTCTGGAGTCCGAACCTAGATTAATTCTACTTTTTCAAACTTTCTAAAAATTGCTTCCCAATGTGTTGAATTAAGTGAAAATAAAGCGTTTTATCAGTTTTTCGCTAATTTCAGAAAATATATTGCACGTATTTTATTTACATGCAATCTTAAAGAGCAGAAAATGATCTTTTTAACGATTCCAATTTAAATGTCGTGCGTCCTTTTCCTTATTTTAATAAACCTTTCAAACTTATTTTGTTACATGATCTGTAACGATACTTTCTGTTATTGTAATTAAATTCAAACCAATTTATCGTTTTTAGCAAATTCTTCATTCCGGTATTTTTACCACTGTGAAAGTTATAAACTGTCTTCTCTGAATGTTGACAAATTGATTTGGCTTTTATTTCGTAGCATATACCTCTTTCAATTTGTTTGCACCACAATCCAATAACGGTAATTACCCTTTCCTCGATGTTTCACTTAATTTTACGAATTTTTAGTGTAAGTTGGTGTGGCGCGGAAGTTTGGAGAGGGGGGTGCCAGCTCAGATGTCGTCCTCGTCATCTGACCGCGGTTCAAAATTACGAGGTCCGTCCCTAAATAGCCCTCGTGTTGCTTCAAAAACGGGACGTTAATATAACCTAACCTAACTTAATGAGTGTAAAATGCTTCAAGATTGTTGAACTTCTTACCGGAGGGAGAGGGCCTAAGATAAAGAACTCTATGCTGTTTTTCGGTCAGTGGAAAACACTAGTGACAAGAAAATTGTCTTTAGTCTTTGTCACTGACCGGGAAAAACCGCAAAGATGTAACAATTTTTGTTGCCGTAGCAATAAAGGAGAGGGAAAATAGAGTACGAAGGACGACGAGATACTTGCCTGGTGGTTCAAATTAAGGAGTGAAAAAGACTGCTAGTCCAAAGGGTCAGTGGACTGACGAGACTATTCCGCGAAAAACTTTTATTAAATAGAAAGTGTTGTAAGTACTTGGACTTGGAAGTATTTATCCCGAGCGACGCCGGGCATATCGGCTACTTTTATTTAAAGGTATAGCCTGCATTTTTTCTGAGCTGATACAACTTGAGGGAAGCTGAATTAGTCGGTCTCTTTCAACTTCACCCTCTGTACGCAGCACTCGTCCCGCTGGCACCATTCTAGACGGCTGTTTCTTGATTTCCAAAGCGAAAAATTTACAAGTCAAGAAGTCGTAGATTAACTTTCGGAAAAAACTCGATACATTATGCATCTAATTCCCCCGAATTCAAAAGGTCGAATGTGCTCGAAGTTTTTATCTATAGCTGGAGGTTTTATGAACCACATGTAAATGAAATGAAACATTGCTTATTCATATATTTAAGTATTTATCGAATGAAATTATTTTCAGAACCTGAAGTAAATTAGAGTTTGACCAAGTCCTTGATGCCAACTGAAGATTGAACAGAGTCCGAGATGTTGATGTCGATGGAGCCATGCATCGAATGAAATCGCCGACGCTTTAGAATGATCTGCAGCTAGTTGGACTATAAAACTTTTTACGCTGAAGTTTGTTTCGAGTGCATGGATGATCCCGAGTTGTATTGTGGCATCTATTGCAACGGTTTATTTGAAATGAGAATTGTTACTGATGTGGAACGAACTAACTAGACTTCATATGGTTAAGTTTCAAGTGCTACTGAAGTTTTACTTATGGAAGAGAAGTATATTTTATCCGTAAAATTCAATAAACTACATTTAATTGAAACGATTCCATGTTTTGCACCGTTATGTAGGGGAACTTCAATGAATATCTATCGTGAATTAAAAACTGAAACGTTAAAATCTAATTTTAAAGTAATTTTAATCCTCTAACGCTTATTTTCAAATGAAATGGGCGACGCCATTGGAAGCTATACACTAGTTCGAGGCTAGTGTATGGCCAAGCCGCGTGCTCGACTCCAGGACAAAGTCGGTTAATTTCATCCTTTGATGCGGATGCGCATCTCATGTACTTGAACTCTCGAATGAATTCCTTTTGGGCGGGCGCACGGTGTACTACGAATTAAATTTTGTCAAGTTGGCTCACTCGAGTGCGATCGATGTGCTGAAATTGGATAACTGCCGATAGGCATGCTAGTTAATGAATGTCGCGTTCCAACGAAAGCGCCATCTGACGAGTAATTGTCGCAATTAGTTGCGCCTCGCTCCTCCCTTCAAATTTCTTAACGGCTCAATCTCTCGAACGAGTTCAGGAATATCTGAAACTTCCAGATTGTTTCTAATATTCCCAAAAATCAAACTTGAATTTCAGTCGGCCTCCCTGAAGTTTGTCGTTATAAAAAAAAAAATACCAAAGCTGACACCTTGACCTAAAACAAAGGTATGCGCTGAAATTCGCATTGCCGCATGCCTTCATGAAGAGCCGCGTAGGTCGGTTTCAGTATCCAGCTAAATCCTAATTCGGCATGCCAAAATCCTTATTTTAGATGAAAATGCCCAGTACCCACTATCTTGAATCGAGACTCGATTGATATATCCTTTAGCCGAATCTTGCTGAATTGCTTAAACAAAGACCTTAACGTCTTGCTGAAAGGTTTCGCAACCTTTCTTTAAAAATCGGTACAAACCGCAGTGTATCATTTGATGGATTCTTTCAATCTGCAACTTATCAATCGCGAACCCCATCTCTATTCACTAAGTGAGAAGTAATCTTTACGATTTCTTAAAGCTAAGTTGCTCCCCTCCTCCATTTCGCTCTAATTCTTCAATCAACTTCACCCCCAGAATGAAGGTTCCCGTATTTTATCTTAATTGCCTGCTGTCTTAAAGAATAGATCAATGTCCCCTCAAACCATCTCAATCGAAAACTAGTTTGTTTATGAAGTTGTTGGTATGCAAAGATAATCCGCGACCAGTTTCTTTAGCGAATTTAGTCAAATTTATTCTTTAATCTTCGGACCATTGATTTCCTGCCGAACTCCTGGCTTCAACTTGGTAAATTAGCGGTACTTAAAATGAAACTATAAGAACTTGTGAGCTGAAATTCTTTTGTCATTTAGTGAAACGTAAGGTATACGTGAAATATTGAGCGTTGCATTTCGGCAAGCACAAATCTTTAGTGGTTATCGACAGTTGCAGATGCCAATGTGAAAAGTGCAAATTGTGTTTATTAGTTCTTTAGGAATAGAGATCAAAATATGGGAGGTTAACACGTGAAGAAAATGCTGGTCCCTGTTGACTTTCCGTTTAGGTTGTTTGGGACCGACGACCTAAACGGAAAGTGTCGGTCCCCAGGGAACCGGTATTTAACGTGTTAACAGGGTGGTAGCTGTTTAGGGGAATCGAGGTAGCTGTTTAGGGGAATCGAGAATTCGATGGACGAGTTTATGAGTTTAGAAAAATTGCCTTAACAGGTACTTGGTATACTAAATATCGTGATTGCGGGAAGTCGACAAATGATTGTAGTGTAATTTGTACTTCAAGCATTGGTAGCGACTGTCGAAGACTGCAACTAAAGTACTTCAAGTGATTATCTAAAGTTTTATACGTCGGTCTATTCCTTCGGAAATGTATCGGTGCAAATTTTTAACTACACTATACTAAATGGTAGTGAAACGGTGAGGTACGGTTTTATATTGCGTTAGTAGACAACTCTTGCGCAAGACTTAAAATTTCATCCACGATCTATTGCTACATGTAGAAACTTTACTTCTAGCTAGGAGACTAATAATATTGAAACTTAATCTATAGGTAGTAATGACTGACAAAACTTGCTTAAGACTTGTACACTTCCAAGCATCTTAAATTTTTTATTAAAGACTTGCATAATTAAAATAAATTTAGTACGATTCCGTCTTTTTAGTAAGCTAGTCCAGATGGTTTGAGGAGACTTAAGAATGAAACTGTTCTTTGTTTAGGTCCTTAAATTTTTGAATTGCCCTCTAGTCCCCTGTGCTTTAGTTTATTTAGCTCGTCTCTTTAGTGGAAAGATTTTAAATCGGGAGCATCTTAATTTTGCTATGTCTAAAATATTCAAATTCGTGTTAGACAATCGCTTGTAAGAACCTTGACTCTAAATTTACCGAGTGGCAGTTTGATAATTCGAAGCCGAGCTAAAGTTGAGCATCGTTGCAATTCCAGAGGGAATTGAGAACGCTAGCTATTTATGTAACTACGTCTGTCTTGTAATCTTGGTAAATCTTCATTAAAGTCGTTTTAATTGAAATCTAAATGCTTAAAGAAAAATTAAGTAACGAGATTATCCTTTCGAGAGATTGAGCTCTTCAAACTAGGAACTTCATTAGTCGTGAATAAGCATCGGAGTCGTGAAACCTTTTTGAACGAAGTTCTTGCAGTCGTCCGTTTCATTTGAATGTATTAATGAAAAAATTAAGTCTGGTTGATTTGAGTTTCAGAATCTCTATAAAACTAAGTGAATCTGAGTTTTAAAATGCGTAAGCTAGCTTCATTTTAGTTAAGTGAATTTAAACATAGTTGTACATTATTCTCTTCTAATTAACTGCATTGCAATTCAGA
This sequence comes from Araneus ventricosus, assembly GCA_013235015.1. NCBI lineage: Eukaryota > Metazoa > Arthropoda > Arachnida > Araneae > Araneidae > Araneus > Araneus ventricosus. The sequence goes on from BGPR01015288.1 coordinate 5,028, forward strand.
AAACTAAATTTCATCATGCAGAATAATTTGCCTCCTAAGTTGCATTTCGTACTTGTATACCGATGTCTTGCAAATTGATGTCCATAGGCTAAGCTTTTAACTTGCTTGTATTATATTTAATTTTTAAACTTTCAATATATTTAAACCTTCATTGATTTCTGAAGTTCCCTTGCAATTGTTTAAGCTTTAAATCATTTTAATTTTATGCTTGGATATGTCTGTAAATCTCTGCATTTCAAATATTGACTGTTTTGTATCGCTTGCATTGACTGATGTAATCCATGAGTCTTAAAGGATTATAGGTCATTCTATGAACAAAGTTGTCTGTTATCCATTCTACTACAAAGACTAGATTTTCAAGATTGTATTATGTACTGTGCTAGCAAGGAATGCCTCAAATTATTTAAAGTGCTTTTCGACTCGAAAGAGCAGTTATTTTTCTTAATTGTAATACTCTTTATTCTGGTTATATTTAAATCTAGTATGTCGCAAGGCTGGACGGTGTATATTTGACGGGATCGATTTAACCCTTCGTTTAAACTAAATCCCTTGTAAATATCGTTGAATGAAATTTGACTACTAAAAAGACAATTTACAAGAAACTCTATCTAAAATTCAAATTATCGTGTCTGGCAACTTGATTTGAAGACTTATTTTTACTTCATGATTCTTAAAATTCGAGCATCTTCATACTAGTCGAATCTAAGCTGCAAATTTTAATGGTTTATACCATTTTGAAATTTTGGAATCCTTAAATACTCCAGTGTTTACGTTAACCTGTTGCCTTTACCCTACTCTGTTACGCAATGGCACAATTTTGATACTTATTAATTTCTTTTAATTGTAAAAGTCTCAACCTAAAATCTGCAGTAGCACTTCGATAAAAATAACTTAAACACTAACTTAAAAATAACTTAACTTAAATACTATCAAATTCATAACTCTTAAAAAAAATTAAAGTTCGAGTAATTGATAAACTAATTTGAATTGAAAAATGGAAATTCCCGAATTTTCTCCCATGCGGATCCTCAAACCCACGACTCCAATCCTTCCATTAGTCGGGTCTTGCTATAAAGTATCGTGCTTTAAATCTAGAAAAGTACTAGGATACAGATTAGGCCTGCCTTTTGTCAAGCAGTGGTACCAAGGTGCGTTAAAGAGAGATGTCAAGTTTTCGAAATTAATGTTAGACCTAGAAAACTTGCATTATGCCAATTAGTTAGCAATTTTAGTAATTAAAGCAGCGACTTTTTTACCGATTACCCATCCCACTATCAATGCAGTTTGTTTTACCGTAACGCCTTTTATCTAGTTTCGGGTGAAGTTTTTCGTTATTTGTAGAAATATGTTGAGTTTCCTAATTTTAATGAAGGAATTTCCTCCTGTATCTATAGTGCCTCAAACTAAAGGTAGATTCATTTCTACGTTTTGACTCCTATAACGCGTGAACCTTTAAAGTCTTTGGCTTCGCAAAGTATTCAATCGTGACTTTTATAGTAATTGTGCACGAATAAAATTTAAAGCGATTTCAGCTAAAACCAGTTTTATTTCCAAAGGTCGAGCTAAAATGTGTAAACCAGACAAGTCGTCGTTATTTTCTTGAACTAAATTGATCGACGAAATTTAGTCTTGGATTAATCGCAAACATCAAGAGTTTAAACAAGTTGTTAAAATCTGGACTTTTAAGCTTCAGTGTATGATTATATTCTTAAGCTCACCCGAACGTCAATAAATTAAATTCTGCAACGTTAATCGCTTCCCCTTGAGCTGAAAGCGGTCCGCAGCTTCGCCGGCATGCTGACGGGCCACCTTCTGCTTCGGTCTATCGAAGCGTTTTGATCATGGTGCCTGGCCAACATCACGACCGAGACGTTTCATAGAAAATATGTAGACGATTTATACGTTTCAGTCGCTCTAGAATTTTAAATCTTAAACGTTTGTTTTCTTCCAATTTTAAAACCGAAAATTGGAAAATAAACCGTACTTAATATTTCAAGTTCGATAATGTTTCTTTCGACAAGTTGGAACAACTCGTGTTTAGATGCCTTCTCCCATTAGCGACCCGACCAATTCATTATTTTTGTATTTGTCGTACAAAACGTTCTCGGTAATGTTTCCGAAGTGCTTCCTATTAGGTCTGCTTAGATGCCAACAATGACGGGACTCGTCTGGTTTACACTTACACGTTGAAACTTCTAAAACGCCTTTTTGACTTTTCGTGTAAATTTTCGTACAGTTTTGCAGCTTCCAATTCTTGTGCCGTACAATTGGCAAGCAATTCTGTCAGTATGACTAGTTTCGTAATAACCAGGGTTTCCTACTCCATAAATCATGCGTGAAGAAACTTCGCAATTTTACCACTAAAGCTAGATTCCCCAAATTAGTGGAAGGTTTTGTTTAGTTTGAAGTATGTTACTGGCGCACTATAGTTAACTTATTGAATACGTGTTGACTTGCGTTTTCAGTGACAATAGATTTAAATTAAACGCCAAGGAACGGCACTTATAGGCTTTTATAATCTCCTATGCACCAAGCAAAACTAATGGAATTACAATATGCATCGGATTTTGAGTTTTCGATAAATGCAAAAATCACGTAGTGTTGGCGGTCGGTTATTTAGCAATCAAATTAGCAATTTAGTCTTGTGAATATTTAAGTTTACATTCAGTAATTGCAAGCAAATTCGAACACTAATTTAGTTTTCTTTAGATCCTTCTCTAGGAATTAGAATAGCATTTTGATTTTTAAATTTTAACAAGCGTTTTAGTAGGATTATTCTGAACTTGTGAAGAAAGATTGTCAGTCTGTGCTAGCCAGTTTACTGACAGTCTTCTAAATTCCTGAAGACATTTCTGAACTCGATGCTTGATCACCATCGAAGTCGAAATGCCTTGGAATTTTGAAACCCTGAATAGGTAAGCGTCAATTCGGAAATACGCAACTTCTATGGAGTAAATGCGACGAATAACTTCCAAAAACTTTTTAAATGTCTAATGGAGTTGTATATTTAACTCGAACGGATTATTACTTGACAGTAATTTAAGAACTCGTTAAATTCCATCGGTTTTGCTGGTGTCTATAGTTGGGGCATTCTAGAAGCAATTGTCGCGCTGCCGGGTAAGTCTCTTCATATCGAACCTATGAAACTTTCCGAGTGCGAACGGATTTCGTTAAAAGAAATCATAAATAATCGGTAACGTAAACATAATCTGTTCCCTTAAATTGGAAATTTTTAAGTTCTTAACTAAAGCAAATGAACTGCCTTAACGATAGCTTCTAAATACGAGAATTGACCTATGCACCTCTACATTCTTGCACTGTCACCATTAGTGATTAACTTCAAATTGTTTAAATTGCGTCAAGTTAGGAATCCAACTTGCAAAACTAAGTATTCTATGACATTTTTTTTTGGGGGGGGGACAAATCCTTGATGGAATTTTCCGTAGTTGGTACTTTTCTCTCCCAAGATCGCTCTCCTCCGATCCCATTTTCTCTCCACACACCGATGTCGCTGCATTGCCTACAGTTGCAAGCCCGCAAAAAACGGTAGCGTTAATTTTTATAAAGGTGGAAGCTTTCGTTACGTTTTTAATTAAGATTGACTGAGTACTCTCCTTTGGCGACGAAATAAATCTCGAGTAACTGTTAAAATAGAATACCAAAACTCTCCAACAGCATACTGAAAGCCACATTTGCATTACAAAAATGGTACCCTTCCAAATCGAGATTATAAAACTTTAATAGCTTTTCAAAAATTAACAGACTTGGACTAAATCCTCGAATTCCAAATTAAACAGAGAAGCCTGTTTAACCAATGAAGTCGAATCCTTGTTTTGATGTTTAAGATTTATGGCGGTAAGGAATTTAATCTTATACAGCTAATTGGCAACGATTCTAATTACTGTCATTAATGTCTTGCTTCTCCTCCCCTTGATTGAATTTTTCCTGCTTCGGAACAAAAACGAAGCAGGTAAAGATTAAATTTTTATTTACAAATGCATCGTCCAGCCTTTACTAATTTAGCTTTTCGGAACCTTTCTTTTTTGTTCTAAACTTAGGGTACATCTAAAGAATCTTTTTTAAAAAAATTCTATCGCTTAATTAGTAACTTTACTTGTTTACATGCGTGTGTGCTTGATTAGTTTGTACAAGAAATTTCTAATGTCGTCAGCTGACATTGGAATTTATCTAACATTTTTCTCGAGTGGTAATTTAAAGTTTTAACTTGACGAAATTGTCAACCATTTCCTTTCAAAGTGCAACTGTAGTGCAGTAGAAGGATAAATTAGTTTTAAATAAAGCATTGTTCATCTCTGTAAGGAATACAGAAACTAGTTTAACAGCTTGATTAAAATTGCTTCATAAAAACTCGATACATATTTGATGTTAAAGAATACGAACTTTCTTTGAATTATTTAATTTTATATGGAGAAAGCAAGGCGATGCAAATCAGTTTAAAAGCGCTCGTCTTGCTTTGATACTCACTTTCATTCACACAAATTATGAACAATGTGTCGATGTAAGGAGAATGTTCAAGTAAGAAACTTTAATGTTATCTTATAAGAACTACAAAAATGACTCCTTAGTTTCTATAAATCGGCTCGTGTATAAATTGTTAGAGATTAATGTGAAAATTAAAATTTTTGTTTAAATATTGTGTACTACATTCTTGTATGCTTCTAGCGCTATTGTTATTACCAGGGCAAGGTTTCAGCCGATTGGACCAATTTCTTCCAACTGGGGCCCGCTCCACTGGGAGATTAACTCGTTCTAAGCGCCCGTTTTTATTTCCCATCTTTGCACAGAGACTATCTATAGCAAACTTTCTTTTATATTCTGACCCAAGACTCTGGAGGACGGACTGGGAAAAGAGGCTGATCAAAATCGTTTCCAATTGCGGCTCCGCACCTTATTAGTCAGGCCCTGGCTATTGTAGTCTTTTAAATATCTATTCAAATGTGAATCGAAAAAAGCGCTTGCTGTGTAATACCTCCTTGACAGTTGGTGTTTTTAGCTAATAAATGTCGCGTTCTTAACTAGATCTGCTTTGAAAATGGCAAGAAATATTAAGCTATGTTCTCGTTTATTTTTAAGCTATAGTATATATTGTCCTGTTCCATCTACTGAGTTTTCAGGTGTTTTCTACATTTTAAAAACCTGATGACCTAGCATAACTAACCTCTTGTATGAAAGATTTATGTAACAACCGGACAACTTAGTCCGATTTGTCGAGAGGACATGTTCTTGTAAGCCGAGTACAACCGGCAAATTTTAAGATTGGATTTTTTGTGAAGCTTGTGTATAGTATGCTTTATTCTTGACATTGATGTATTTTCTTAATTACGCAAATAAACTGAATTCTTGATAATATGGAGTTCTTGTTTTTTACAAATTTTCAGAAAATATGTATTTAAAGTCTTGATGGGACCGTTTTCATTGCGTCTTGAATACTGGCTTAATGTATGAATACAGGTGGAAACTAGAATTCAACCTCTTATCGAAGAAATTTAAGGTGCCGAAATACAAATGTCGGCAAATCTCGCAATTTATCAGACATGAACATTTTGGTATTTAAAACTGTCGTTTGGGTGAATCAATCGTCAGTTATTTAAAATTTGGGAAGCAATTTTTAAAATCTCCATTCTAGTTCTTGACGCATATTTGAAGTTCAATTGCTAAACTACGATAGGAAGTTTCAATTTTGACTCTTTGAAAGACCAACAGGGGAACTATATTTGGAAAGTCTTTTCCCATCTTTTTGGAAGCTTTTCAAACAAATGTGTTACGAAAATTTTAATACTCAACCAGCTCATTTTACAGCGCAAACGGTAAAAATCTGGCATTTTAGGAAATGAATCTCACTCGGACATGTATATATTTTAGAGATCAACTGATTAACATGATTCAAGTTCAGCAGTTGTAATGAATATCTAAATTTTTATTGTGAGATTTATTCATGAACGTTTAGCGCAGTATTGTTAAGTATTGTTCTTGTGCCATAAAACCAAATTTATTACTCAAGGTTTTGCCAACTGAAGTGCCTCTATTTTAAATTTTATAGTAATGTTGACGTAATTTTTGATACCTCTAGTGTTGAGTCTTTAGGTACAATTTAAAAAGATCGGAGATACATCTGCACATTTCCAGACCTGTGTTAATGATATGCAGCATGCGCGTTAATTAACTTGCTTCTTTGAACTGATATAACTTTGAGTAGTTGCATAGTACTAATAATTTTTATTGAAAAGAGTATGGAAAATTGTTTTCAAAACGAGAACTTCCAGAGGCAACACAATAGTGCAACCCAGTAAAATTTCTTCCCTTGAAATCGCCTTGAACATAACTAAAGCTTTCTAATTTTCTTATTGCTCTAACGATTTTTGAATGTTGAAGACCATTTCCGTAGAAATATCGCATTTTCAGCTCGTAAACCTCAATCTTATAACATAAAAAATATCATCTTCGTGTAGTATTGGAATTCCCGGTTCGCACTCGCGGGTGGAAGGCGTTAAACAATCCCCGAGGGTCGGGGATTGTTTTTTGAATGAGTTGAGTCGTGATCTCAATGGGTAAACGAACCGAGAAACGCCGGTGGATGAGGGCCGGGGATCCCAACTAAGAGTAAACGTGTTTTATTGGCGTGGCTGACCGCGAATAGGTAGGGTTTTAGGAATTCCTATGGGTTGTTTTCCTAGTGCACTGGCCAATATATTTCTTCACTCATTTCAGAGATTTAATTAAAAATGAACTTATTTTTGGTTTTCGTTTCATTGATGACCTTTTAGTGTTTAATTATAACTTCACTTATAGCTGCTATCCAGAACTTAAATTAAACAAAACTAATAATGAATTGAACAAATGTAATTTTTTTGGATCTGGAAATTGAAATTTTGAATTCAGATGTCTCTATTGGAATCTACGATAAAAGAATTTAATTTCAAGGCTATTACACTTTGAAATTTTCAAACATGTCTTCAATTCAAAGTTATAAAAATTCTATTTTTCCTCAAATTAATAGGATTTAAACATTTGTAATAACCACTACTTTTGTTAAATCCTTGAATAATTTAAATAACTTAAAATAACGTACTCTTTTAATCTCCTAAAAGGTAATAACTTAATGAAAAAAAGCTTTTTCTCCTGGTTAATAGTTCGAATTTCTCTACATAGATGGAGTTAGAGGCTTGCTTCTAGATTGTTGATTTCGTTGTTCATCTGATAGCGTCACTTTCTTTTTGGCTCTGGTTTTGAAAGAGGGTAAATATTTACATTTCTCTCTATTGATCTTGTTTTAAGGGAATTTGTTAATTTTTCTGTTTTCCTTTATTTGGTTGCTGGACAGATTCAGGCCACAGAAAGGAATAAATTTTGACTTTTGTCGTTCCTTTCTACAGAATTTGACCATTTTAGAAATAAAAAGGGCGTGTGGTCTCCGATGAGTTCGCCATTCTAGTTCCTTTCCATTTTAATTATTTTTTACTTCCAAATTTTTGTTAAGTATTTCAATTATTAGAGATTTTTTGTTATTTAATATAATTTTTTGTTGTCATTTAGGAAACTTTTGTTGATGTAATCACTTAATGCTACTGCGTTGAGCGCGCAAAAAGGTGTATTATCATTATTGTTCACTTTTGTTTCTTTTACTTATTTTTCTTTTTAACTCAAATTTGTTTTTCTATTTGTCTTTACGTTTCATTACAAGTAGTTGCATATGCGCCTATTTATTTAATGAAAAAAATAGTTTTTTTAATTTAAATTTCAATTAATATTTAAATTTTACTATATTTTATCAATTATAACTGGTATAAAACAGAACTCGTATTGAGAAAGTCGAGAGCAGAACAATCTCGCCTGGTTTGTAAAGGCATTTGTACCACATTTCCGTAAGCTCCACATTAGTGAGAAATCCATTGTAAGATAATATGCTTGCGGTATCTGAAAAAGTTGATAACAGAATCGCAAGCCATATTTTTTTTTAAATGAAATGGGTTTAGTTAGATTAGCGACTACTGAACAGCTGCAATGGAGAATTGCTTGAAGAATACGTATACAGATAATACAAAAATTTCAGATTGCTTTTCGTTTTACCTCAAACTCTTTCGAAAGCAGTTAGATTTGCTTAGATTTGTCTTCGGGAAAACTGCTCACAAAGTAAACTCTACGGAATTGTCTTCTCAAGCATATACGAAATATAGTACGTACAGAATAAGTTTATAATTAATGAGGTTTTTTTAATTTTACAACGTAATTGTAAAGTTAAGGTTTCTTTTTGGCAATTAGCTTTCAACTATTAATTTTTCTAAAATTAATGCCTTTAATTGAATGAACCTGAAATTTAATACAAAATATGTTTAATTTTTGTATTTTGTTAAAGTCAGCTGGAGTGTTCCCTATAGCGGTTGAGCGTCGCGGGACTATCTTATCCAATGGGCTAATTTGGCGCAGTTTATCCAAAGACGCCTAACAATTTACAATACTGATTTTATTTTAATTTTGAACCAAAAAATGCATTTAAATAACATCTTTAATATGTTAAAAGTAAATATATGATTAGGAGTTATAACTAGGCAGTCATCGATTTTGTAATGTTACATAAACATGTATAATTTAAAAAATTAATCAGTGAGAAAATCCTAAATCATGCGTGTAATAGAAATTACCTACAATACTGAAGCTTACTTGTAAAATATTGTTTTGAAAAGACGCTGGTTTGCAAAATTTTAAAGCGTTAATCATAAAACAGGTTACTTCTCAATTATTGTATTTGGTTTATATTTTCGTTGGGTCACAGGTTCCAAGTTATTGGTGTAGTCGCAAAATGAGTATAGTGCCGGGACGCCTTAAAAGCAGTGTCGAAACGCTCTAATCTGGGTGAAAAAATCTTGCTGTTTTAAGTACGTTTTCACAATTTTTTCCTATTTATTTCTCTTTTAAAAAAGAGTGCCCGAAAGGCGTTCGACCTCCACTACACCTCTGTTCCTAAATGCGGTTCTGATGGGGCGCAAAATTACTCTGGCCCATCGCGCTCAAATTTGCCAAGACGGCCCTGGAGCAGCGGCAGTGCGCGCACATTCGGTACATGCAAAAACATGAAGCATACTGACAACTTCGTGGATTTAATAAAGAAAAAGATGTTTTGAATATTAACAATCGAAACATTTTATTAAATTCTCGCCTCAATTGCCTTTATAATAAAATTCGTTGAAATTAATTTTAAAATATTAGGTGTGCTTTTGGAACAGTGCTTTATGGACGAGTTTTATGTCTTGTTTACATATATGAAAAACCCTGACTTTATTTGCATTACTTTTGGACTTCCATTTTGAAGATTCCGTAGCGTTACGCCGGAATTACGTAGATAAGGCATTTTAATGTAAATGAAAAAAACAGAAAACTCGTCCACACACTTTGTAGGTGAAATAAATGACGAAAATTTGTTTTAGTAAATGCTAAATGCAGAAGCTGGGACTTCAAACAATCCTTGACACAGTATGATGGAGTAGTTGTGAATTGCATTAACCAATGGACGAGTTTTCTGGTTTGTTTACTTACATTAGAAACCTTGACTTTATCCGCTTTGAAGATTCCATTGACTAAGAGGTCTATTCTGGAACCCCCGGTTGGGTTAGGAGACGTCACTTTTCCCGCACGTTAGCAAAGGGAAGTCTCCCAACCCAACCGGGGGTGCCAGAATAGGCCCGTTACTATTACACCGGAATTACGTAGTCCCAGCACTTAAATGTAAACAAAAAAGCAGAAAACTCGTCCATTCGATAGCTGAGTTTGACAGATAAACATTTTCATCACTGTCGCCCTAGAACAGCATTTTTAGCGAAAATTCATGACCGATTCTTACGGGTCTATTCTCGTACCCCGGTTGGGTTGGGAGCAGGAATGGCGCTAGAGTTTGCCCGACGGGGGGGGGCAATTTGTCCGACCAAGGGGGCCCGCCCTGCTGTCCGGGGGGCCGAGTGTGTTGAAATTGGTCTCAAATTTTCGCCATATTATTATTTATCAATTGCAGTTGAATACCCCGTACAAAAATTTTTCCCGAAGGGAAACAAAATTTTTTCCCCGACAGGGGGCCCTGGTCCCCCCTCTGGCGCCACCCCTGGTTGGGAGCGTTTCGCCTTTCGACCGCGGGACGTTAATGGCTTTTTCTCGACCGAAAGAAGGGGTCTGATTCTCGTACCTCGGTCGTTTTGAACATCGCACTTTGCTCTAGGAAGTGACGTATTTCTTCTGCGCGCGCAGCAAATCAAGCGATAGTCATGGTTTCAGATTCGGTTCGAGTTTTTAATCGCCAAAGGTACTATGGCGAAGCGTACATTTGCTTCCCATTCGAAATTATGTTGGATTATTTTGAAAAGTATCCACAAATTTTAAGTGGGAAAGTTGATCGCATCTTTTCAAAAGACATCAATGGCGAGAGGTGGGGTTCTGCTCTTATAAGATGCATTATAATGCATCTTTCTTGCTTTCATAAGTCCATTGTTAAGGGGGGGGGGGGTTTAACCATTTATCTTTTACAAAATATACATTTATAATAATATTATACATTTATAGAACATAAATTGCAGTCTTTTTTTCAGTATATTGATGTAATTTTACCAGTTTTCTAGACAGAGGAAAAGTAATAAACTTTTTTCCATGCCAATTATTTTAACATGAATAAATCTTTTAAATTAATATTACAAACCATTTGTTTATTTTTTCAATTACATAAGAAAATGAAAAATGAAAAAAAGTTATTAAATTCAGCAAGTTTTCACAACATTAAAAAAATTACATCTTTATCAAGGAACAAGAAAAATTCTTTTATTGTCCGATTTTGCAATTACTTTGTAAATATTTGACAAATTTCTTTGAATTAAAACCCGGAGGCCGCGGTGGCCTAGTGGTAAGGTCTCTGCTTTGGGGCCGGAGGGTTCCAGGTTCGAGACCCGATTCCACTGAAGATTCGCCGTGTATGGGGCCTGTTGCACGTTAAATCATACGTAGTGGCCAAACGTCCTCCCGTTGGTGTGGCGTAAAAATACCCACACTGGCCCGGCCTACCCAAAAAGGGTGTAAGGCCGGTAGAGGACCAGTGGGGAGACCTCCACCAGCATGTGGAGGACGGGATTTATTGGGTACAATAAAAAAAAATGATACAGGCATTGCCCGAACAGGGGCAGTAATTTTAAATACAAGAGAGCTGGGAGTGTAAACATGGTTCGACCCACCTCGGTGGGGAGAAAATAGCTTGAATTACTGCTCGGGCAAACAAGGAACAGTAAAAATATATAAAAATAGAAAAGTATTGAAAAAGAAACAAACAAAAAAAAAATAAACACAGAAAAAGCAGTAAAAAATCAGATATATAAAAAGGTCAAATATTTTGAAACCCCATAATATAAAAACAAAACATACACAAACAATATTACACATCAAACGACACACAAAACACAGATAGAAACTGTACCAAACATAAAATTAAAAATACATAAATTAATAATAATAATAAAAATTACTTCTGAGATAGAGAGGAATAAATTCCGTTAGTCAACGGTAATGCACGTCCCGCGTATAAGGGAATATCAAATTATCAGTTACAGAATGTTTTTTTGAGTAAAACTGCGCAAGTTAAAAATTACTTTATGTCCTATACAGGATAAAAACGGCCAATGGGAGAGGAAAAGGAATGAAATTTTGTGGTCTAAAAATAAAAACAAGGTCAAAAAGTAGAATGCATAGCCCCATCCCCCCAAAAAAATCTAAACAACGTTAGGGCATTGACAACGTGGCAACAGGTTTCCAGAACTGCGGAGAGACTCGGGAATTGGAACAGTCATCTATTGTCGAGGCCAATGGACCAATAGCTGCCATAGGGCGCCGAGAGAATCCCACACCAAGGAACCGACAGGGTACAATAAGTTTAAAAAAAAAAAAAAAC